>CACSLK010030184.1:16786842-16799728 GCA_902706635.1 Striga hermonthica | reverse complement strand
ACGAAGCAGTTCCGAGCTGAAGAAAATAAATCAATGAAACCCTCACCGATCCATCGAGGCGGAGGGAGCGGAGCAGCCACTGATACCCAACGGTGGAGGTGAAGCTGATGGGATCCGAAAGGACGCCGTCGTGGGGCGCCAGGCCGCAGTACGCGCAGATGATGGACTCCGATCCTCTGAGAAGCGTCCCTTTACAGTTCTTGCAGCGGAGCTTCGACGGCGATGGGTGGGAAGCAGCTGTAGCAGCGGAGATGGGCGGCAGGGAGGGCAGGGAGGGCAGGGGAAGGTCGCCCGGGTTGTAGCCAGTTAAGCCCGCCGCCGACCGGGTACAGATGTGGACGTGGCGAATCAATTCGACCAGAGATTGAGGCATTTCTCTCTATTCCTTTTTCCTTTCTTTTTTCGGTGTCTCCTACACTCAATCTTGGGACTTGGGCCTCGTTAATTGAAATTTGGGTTGGACTTGGACGACCTTAAACGGTTTGGGCCGGTCTTAAACGTGTGAGACCGAGTTTGGATTCGGGTTTAATAATATTTTTTGTTGCAATTTTATTTGTAAAATTGAAGCCCAAGTTAAAATTTGAATAAATTTTGGGTTTGGACTCGAGTTTTAACTCAACCCGTATGAGATCTCTCCCAGTATAATGAAGCTGGACGTGTGACATTCACTTGATAGTTTTGGAGGTTATCAAGTAGGTGAGTTAACACCTAAAAAAAGGCCTGACCATTTTAAGCACATTCAACAACGATGATTGGGTCGCTTTAGTGGCAGTTGACCTTTGGTCATCTCCTACATGGCTAGAAGTCCTATAAATAGAACATTGTAAAAACTGCACAAGGATACATAAGACATGCATCTATATCTCACTCTCTACTCCATAGTCTCACGCATCATAACATATAGTGTCCAGTTGTCGACTCCGTTCAAGTTCATTGGAGCTCGAAAGTCTGTTGTGCTACAGCCTTCTAGACATTAATTGTTGTGTCTTTGGAGACGTGACACTTGAACTCGTCATCAGCACATTACAGGGCATATTCATCTTGCAGAAAGAGCAACACTCACCTCGACTTTGTCTTTCGACTTTCAAATTGTATTTTGTTTGTTGTTTTCTAGTTCAAACTGTAATAATTGAAACATACAATATTCAGTCCATAGGTTCTTTGTTGTAATCGACGCTCATTTTGTAAAATAATGGATGCCAAAAGGCGCCGAATCCATGGTGGAACTGTATTCCTTTCCTCATGATTAGTATATTTTTTATATATATTTTTAACAAATTAATATATTAAGTTTGTTGTGCCGCAAAATATTATTATTATTATTATTATTATTATTATTTGGCGTATCAAAAATAAAAATTTGCAGACAATATGTGGAAATAGTGTCAATGTGCGTATGTACAATGTGTATTAAGATTGTCCAAAAAGGAGAAAACTTCTCTAACACATTCAAAAATGTAATGGTCTTAAGCTCTCTAGCTATCATGAGATCCAATATATGGGGCAACAAAGTCAAGGTATACACATTCTCAAAACACACTATCCCCACTTACAAGTTAATATACCAATATCCACACACACATCTATCTTTCTTTATATATTTAACCTTAAGTTTTCACAAACCCCACCTTAATAATAATACCTTAGATTCTCCCAAAAACCTCAGTCTCTAACACAAACTCTGCCATGAAAAAAACCTCCAACCTCGTTTTGATCGTCTTCGCCGTTGGCCTCCTTCTCTTTGCCTCCGCGGGTCAACCCGTCTCCTCCCCCTCCGGCCATCGGACGACCCAAATCACTTTCCGGCGAGCCTTTCGTTCAAGAAACTCCCGTTACAATGATGATCAAACAGGCCCGGCCAAGGTATTTGAATCGCAAAAACGCATGATTCCATCGGGATCTAATCCTCTCCATAACTAGATGAAGATATACATATATATACATGTATGTGTTTGTAGTATGATGTTAGGTTTATTGTTGTGTGTGTTATATCTTTCATTCTTTAGTTGGAAATCAAGAGCATATTCAGTATTGATTATAGTTACTTATAATACACATCATCTTGTTTGTGGGCTGTGGTTATATATATAGGAATTAATATGTTACATAGGAATTAATAATGTATATAAAACGAGGTATGTATTTTGGTCTTTGCTTATGAAATAAGGTTTTGAATGCAAGTTTGAAGCTTCAAGTTTGGTCCATTATTTCATCATGCTTTAAGCAGCATTATTATTATTATTATGTTGGAACTTTGATGATTTTTCCAGTATTGATTGGTTATGGGTTTGATTAACATAGTACACATAAAGAGAAAGATGCATGCATATATATGAAGCAATGTTTATATGCATTGATCTATTAGTACAATTATGCAATTTTGTTGACTGGTGTTCGACCCGCCTAACGATTAGATCCACCCTGAATTGTGGGACAAATAAATTAATAATAAGTTTTATGAATGTGAGAATGATTTTCATGACAATAGAGAATGGAATATTTTCTTAAATTACTTTGTAATTAAGGTTTGATGGAGATAGATGTCATAATATAATAATAGTAGACTTAGTTGTATGTAAATTCATTTATATGTGACACACAGGACATATATAAATATGGGGACCCAAATATAAATGTGAAGATTAAATGGGCATTATTTCTTACAACTACCAAAAAAGCAGTCATGATGGATCATCATGAATTGAAGAAGGATGTGCTTAATGTTGGGATTGAGACCTGTAACGAACTAATTAATCGTATCCATACGTATTTTAATGTGTATATATATATAATATACACGCACTCATACGTGTATGTGCGCAGGTGTCAATTTTGGACTTAATTTTTGGGGACAATGAAAGGATATAGCTTTCGTTCGAAAATTTGAATTTTTTATGATGGTTTGGAAGGGTTCATTCGGTTTCAGCTCGAAACCGTGAACCATCGATGCTCGGACCTGATATATTTAAATTCGAATTTTGAACCGACAGCACGGTTCCGAACCAAAACAGGATGAATCACTGATTAAAAGAAAAAGGTGAACCGAAACCAAATTGTGTTTTGGCCGATTCAGATTCGAAACATAGTCAATGGTTTCGGTTCACAGGTCAACAGACCCAAAACGGTAATTTGCCGGTCCGGTTAGGCCCACTGAATATCTCAATACACACATTTCAAACAAACCCACTTTATTCAAAACACAATTCACATATCTCATTCTTCATAATATTTGTACAACATAATAATCTCACATGATATAGTCACAAACTCACATCTATAAAGTACAGCACAGCTGTTGTGTTGATTACATCTACACACATACATAACAACTGGTTTATAAACTATCTTTTCAAGTGGAAGAAGTTTTGGCACCTAATGTTCTGGAAAGCTCCTTTATTAATGGCTTCTCTTTCATGGATTCTTCCCTTTCTAAATGCCATTTTTTCGACACGTTATCAGCCTATCAACGATCACCCGCAAAAAATACCAAAAAAAAGGAAAAAGAAAAAACACTAATTAAAAACACGAATGAAAAGAGACAAGTTTTAGGGAATAATTGACAACAAATATATGCCATTTGACATACCCATGATCTTAAGGGTGCCAACTGTTCTCTGAACATTTCAAACTTCGGTCGAACAATGTCTTTTCCTTTGGTTCGTATATCATCAGTCTGAAAAGAAGGCAAACATCTTCAGTTGATGGGTATTACCAAGATATAATTTTTATACCTTTTAAGTGCATATCTGCAATTTCACGATATTCAGAACCTAAACGAACGGTCGCATAAATCTTTCAAGTGACAAATGGCTACCTATTTCTTTAACTTTTTAGCCAGAACCTAAATGAACTGTCACATACCAAAAATCGACATTCAACCACAAATCGGGTAGAAATGTAAATGTGGTAGTCTATATTTAATATATTAGAAGGACAAAAAAAAAAAAAAAAAACATTCTCAGGGCCCTGAGAGATCAATACTTACATTCTGCAGCTCGAGTTTGGAGACTACCAGCCCAAAGATCAAAGTGGCACCACCAAATACAATAGCTGTAGCTATAGCAAATGCTGAACCAACTGCCAATAAATAAAAGATAAAAAAAAAATAAAATAAAATAAAACGTAGATATGAAAATAGCAGTGAGGTTGATTGTATGATCATTCACAATAAGTGAAATCACCTTTTTTTTCTTTCACCTAGCAACAACGCCATTTTCTTTTTATTATGTCTCAACATTCAATTATCTTTTATTAAATAAAAAAAGTACCAACTTTCTATCGAATGTGGCGATTTCGATACGAAGAAGTTTGAGATTTTTGTCTTTACTCATTTCAGTACAATCTTGAATCAACAAATTGTGTTAGTTATCGCATGACAAATTACTAGGTATTCATTCAAGAATCATAGATTATCGTGTTCGTTTATTTCTTCCTCTTTCCAGCATTTTGTTCGCCACATGATCCTGCATGTCTTGAAAATAACACGACTAGTCATAAATTTCCGGGAAGTTCTTATCCTTTAGAGAGTGCAATATAACCCCAACTCCCAAGATCGATATAACTGTCCATTGGTAAATCTAACTGAAACCAAAGCTTACTTTGAGTCAGGCCTTCAGCTGCAGCTTTCAATTTCTCAGGGTTGATTGGGGTGTGTTTGTCATGCCTCAAATCATTTGCAGTCGAGGCTAAAACCGAGTTGTCCGAATCAGGCAGCTGCCACCTGGATGGTTCATGCCATTGTACAAAATTTTCGAAAAAGATAAAAGCAAATAGACCATGAGATTCCAAGTGAACATTTACAACAGAATTCAAGAATAGCAAACCAATTGAAAAACATAAAAATTAAAAAATGGAAAGAATTACACATACTTCACATCATCAGAGCAGGATAGCAGTTGTGCTTTAAGTCCAACAGTCACATACACACACACACACACACACATACAGAGGACAGAAAAAACCCAAATGATAGCTCCCATAATTTAATTACAGTTTACAGCAGCAAACCTCATACGATTTCCATCCATATTACACAAGGAAAGTACCGGAACGAGGGAAGAGACTGCGGTCCTACCAGATGCAGCGCACGATAAGAGGTTGAGGTTCCATCCCAAACCCGGTGATGGGAGGAGTAGCACACTAGACTTATAAACCATAACTAGGCTCATTCACCCTATAGAATCAATGTGTGACGACTCATAAAATTAGGCTCATTCACCCTATAAAATCAATGTGTGACGACTCATAAGTCACCCTATAAAGAACCCACCTTTTCGAAATCACAGTAATCAGAAACCAGAAAAATCAAACAAATCTTAAAAAAATTGAAAAAATTCATAAGGAATTAGAGGGAAAAAAGACCCAACCTTTTGGCTCCAAACGTGACCTGGGGCAGAGAAACATAAGCCGAGAGGGGATTGAGCGCATCGGCCGACGCGCGCGGAGACACTTTCGGGTCGGGTCTCAGAGCCCATTTCGAAGCTCTGGAGAGAGTGGAAGGGCCCAAATCCTCCGCGGGAGAGTGGAAAACCTTGGCCGGAAGAGAGTGTCGCAGGACCTCCGGGAGAACATCCGCCGCCGACGGTGGAAATTCGCCGTTTTCGGCGGGCAGCGGGGGTTTAGCGCCGCTTGGGTTATTGTTCCTCTGGCTGCGAACAATCTTGGTCACGGCCTGTTTGGATTCCTGCAGGAAGTAGGAACCCTCTGAGCCTGCCAATCTTCCGGCGAGAAAACTCATGGCTGCGAGTTGGATATGCAAAATCGATTATTTTTCCTGTTTTTGTAGCAAATAGATCAATAAAATATGTTTGTAATAATTCAGAAAAAAAAAATAAAAATAAAAGTCAATAAAATAATATTTTTTTACCTTTTTTTTTCCTTCAGTGATACAATTGGTCAACTATTTAATTTTAAGTCAACTATTTAATTTTAATAACATCTTGAAAACATATCAATTTTGGTGAGAAGTGTTGTTCGACAAAATGAGTCACTCATGAGTTTGGGTCAACCCAATTCAATTGCTCGTCAAACCTCAAGTTCGACTCTAAGCCGAACTGAAGTTGGTATAGTTAATTTGGCTCGTCAGGCTTGACAAATAAGGCTTTTGCATAATTTCATTAATTTTTAGCATTATTCGGCTCATTAAGGCTCACTAATGAGTCAATCTCGAGTTCGTTCATCGGTTTGTTAACTGCTCGACTCGACAAGGGCTCGAATATTAAGAATTCGAGCCCGATTCGTCGCGTTTACAGTTCTTTCTAGAAAGAATGCTACGACTAGTAAATGATCTATATTATAGGTGTCATATTACCAAACAAACAAATCAGAAATTCATTATAAACTTATGTACTTATATAATACTTGCATGCACTTTGTATTAACATGTTTTGTTCATAAAACAAACTGTTGGGAAATCAACCCAAAAGACATTAAAAATGTTGGAAATGAAAGAGTCAAAGCTCAATCCTTGATACAAGCATGTTGGTCCAAAAGTCAAATTTCTCATACAGCCTTGGACAACAAGTTATAATTTGGCAAATAAGTAATCTAATTCCCAGTCATTATCTTTATTAAATTTTTCAACCTGCCTATAATATTTTCAAAAAAGTCTTGGTTTCAAAATTTTGCTCCAATAAAATGGCACTTGGAAGCCAATAATCCCTCCTTTTGTTTTGTATAAATATACTCGTAATAGTTTACTAAATAGGAAAATGTCCGTCACGAAATGATACCGTGAGAGATTTTGACCTTTAGATATACATGCATAGTTTTTAAAATCGGCTCGAAAATTGACCCGGGCAGGTCTCCGGTCACCGGGGCACTAGTTCAACAGCTGAGTCACCGGGTCAATTGCTGAATCAAATAATCGAGTCACCGGTTCAACCGCCAGGTCACCGGGTCAATTGCTGAATCGATAATTAATTTTAAATTTTTTAAATTATATATATAGTATTTTGACATATAAATATACATAAAGTAACAAAAATAAATATTTGTATATAAAATTTGTACATCAAACTATCAAAGTGTTAAAAGAATTGTATCTCACAATAAATATTTATTATATCAATATATTTACATACTTTTTATATTTTTATATAAAAAATATTAAAAAAATATATATATGGACCGGGTCAAGACTGGATTGGCCAGATTTTGATTGGGTTTGACCGGGTCCATTGTTACATATCCAAATAGCCCACCCAGACCGGTTCTAGCTCCGAGTTGCCGGGTCCCGTGTCGTCTTTGTGGACTATTTCTGGACTATAAGACCGCTCGTCTTTGTGGATAAACCCTCTGTTCCACTACGCTGGCTCAGGGGTTTAAGGCTCTACCAAGCTCAATTTTTGCACACTAATAACCGGAAAAAAAGGTAAGCAACCAATTGCTTTTCTGTAAAATTGTAGGTTTTTCAGTTTACTTAGATTTCCCTTTGCTCTATGCTTATTCGGTTCTACAAAAGTGGGTTTTCGGTTGAAGTTTGATTAAGGCTAAGGTAGGGGAAAGTTTTCACATCCTTATTGACATAAAGATCGAATCTTTGATGAAAATAATGAAATAAAATGCTCAAATTACTGTTCTTTCTTGTTGCAGTTTAGGAATTTCAAGTTTTTTTTTTTAACTTCTGTTTCTTGTGCCTTCTGAATTTCCTTGCTAATTGTGGTCATGAACAAGAAGAAAGCCGTTCTCTGTCTACGAGTTAAACCCTAGCATATATTACTGATTGGGAGTTGTTTAGGAAGTCCTAATTGATATTATTAGAGTTGTTGAGGGCTCTCGAGCTTGAGCTCGGGCTCGGTTCGTTCACAGCTCTAGATATTGTACTATCCAATGGTATCTTATTGTTGAAGTAGTGAAGTTGTGTTGTTCTTTTTAATAACCTTTTTACTCTTGTTTGGATATCGACCCAGGTGAAAATGATAAGCGTTGTATTTTTCAATGAAAGATTGCATCTTTATTGTTTTGATGTCTTTTCGATTCGAACCAGGTGAAAATGATAGCATTGTTTTCCTCAATGAAAGATTGCATCTTTTTTGCATTTGTTTTATGTTTTGTTTTTAATTCTTTTTTCCTGGTAAACACTTCACTTATTTACCTTGATTCGTTTCCAATTTTGTGGATCATTCCTTCGTTTTCTCAGGGGGCTTATACAATACGATCAAGTCGAGCTCCATGGCCGCCACCATCTTTACTCCAACTCTAAGTCTAACCGCCAATAAAAGCATCCGACACCTAAAGACTCCCAATTCTACGCCAAGGCATTACAACAAGAAGTGGGATGTACAAGCAAAGAGGATAGAAAAGCCATTGGAGGAGCTTTACAATGTGAAAGTCGAAAGGAAAGTCTCGAAGGACCGTTTGGCAGAGCTCGGGGTCTCCAAGTGGTCCGTGTGGAAAACAGGCAAGTGCAAGCTCCCTTGGGACTGGCACGTGGACCAGCTCGTGTACATTGAGGAAGGTGAGGTGGCAGTTGTGCCTGAGGGAAGTGAGCAGTACATGAAGTTCAATGCTGGGGACCTCGTAAGGTACCCTAAGTGGTTTGAGGCTGATCTTTATTTCAACGGTTTTTATCAAGAACGGTACAGCTTCCGAGCATATGGCGATGATTGATTGATGGTAATTATGAATGTTTTTTATTTTTTTTTTTAACTTTTTGGATTGTTAAGAAAAGCTGTTGTTTTGTTGTGGTGCTTTGCCGAAACAAAGACCGTTCTTTGATGTGTTGATTGTTGTTAGTTAATCAAGAAGCGGTGATGTTCAACTGAGATTCGAAAAAAAAGAAGAAAATGCCGGGAATAATTTTGCGATTTTTTCGCCTCTTGTTTTGGGTTTTATGTGATTGAAGTAAGTGAAATGAAAATGAAATGATCTGAAAACGAGTCTCATGGGACACTTACGAAGTAACCTGTGATCGATCAAATGAGATCATATTTCTTTGGCATTCAGTCGATCTTAGCATACAAAAGGAACACGATATGAAGAGGTTTCGATTGTTTCTTGATATATTCATGGGAAAAATTGGTCAAATCTTTGAGTAGCTGTGTAAGACCGATTTGGGGGTATTAAGCTTCATATTGTTTTCAATAAAACATCTTTCCTTCGATTAGAAGTACGTTTGTCTTCTTCGTAATATCGCCCCATATTATGAGCGTAAACACACATGATCCAAGCTACTTTTTTAACTTATGAAATGTTATATATGAGACCATGTCAAGATCTGAAAGCTTCTTCACAAGATTGAAAATAAATTTTGCTTAAAAATTGCAGTTACTGATATACCATTAAGTGATGTGCTGTTTAATTATATGCATCAAATGTAATTGCCTCACAAATGTGATGACACCAATCAACTCTTTATTAGGTTACCCTTAAATATACCTTCGGAGAAACATAAAGCAAGCACAAACATGAAAAACAACGTTTGCACATTAACACAAAATAAACAAACACCAAACTTTTAACGAAAGATCGTAATTTGGACAAAGGTAGGTTTAACGAAGATGACACTGATTTTTCCATGTTTTGGGGAGTGATTCGAAAGCGAATCCATCACACACGCGCATTAACAGATGACAATTTTAACATAAATTAGGAAAAAAAAAGCCACAGGCTTTTCATTTTTCATAAGCTCGGTTATCTTCTCTGCACTGTACAATTCCACAATACACAACAAATAGAGGCACTTGTGTTCGGGGAAAAAGAGGGTACAATTGCTTGATGCAGCACTGCACTACTCTTATCATCTTTTTCTGCGCTTCGGCTCCACCTAAAGAAAAGGAAAGAAAAAAATAATCAAGCTTTGAACAAACTTATTCAGAATTCCTCACCATAAATGACAAAAGCACCATAGACAATCAGCTTCGGAAAGTTACAGAATGATCGACATTTTATTTCAACAAAAAACCTCATTGAACTCGAACGAAAGAATTCAAGATGTTATCACATAAGCATCCACCAAAACAGAAACATGTTCATTCAATCTTAAACTTACCTTAGACTCAGAAGCTGGCGATACAGGAAAAGAGTTCATAGATCTTTTACCGTCATCATCAGATGAACAATCAGAGCACAAGAATTGGTCCAGCTTCTTAGCTTCTTCAATTGTCATACCCATACAAGAAGGATGAAACCTAAAAAGCAACAGGTGGGAAAAAAATAAAAATAAAAAAGAGTGATAAGTAAGAAAATATAAGTAAATACTTGTCTATCATATCATATTTGACCTTTACTATAAAGCAAATGGAAAAAAATAAATTCTTTCAGTGAAAACCGAAATAAGTTTAAGTAAATATTGAAAATCTTTAAGCAAATATTTCGATTAACATCATAGGGCAATTTGTAGAAGACATCTCCAATTTTAAAGACTTCATGATCGAAATGCATTTTCTGACCACTTGATGTAAAACTTTTGAGTTCATAAACCAGAACATAAGCAAAATATACATTGCCAACTACACCAACAACAAATTATGAACATCAAAAGAAGTCACTACAGAAGAACATGACATTTTGCTATATTGTTATCATGAAAATTGGGAAAAAAAATCGTGCAATGCACTTGACCATTGGTTATAAAACTAACTCAGTGTTACCAATCTTTGCATCCTTCACATTGCACCATGAGATCATCCGGGTTGTAAGGCATCTCACACTTGCAGTAGCTTCAGGCATACAAAACCCACCAAAAAAAAGGATCTTAGTTAGATAACCATATGGGTAATCTGTGGTTTCGATTTTATTAAGCTCCGAATTTCAAATTTTGCAAATATAAAAAAATAATCATAATTTTTAAGGAAGAACGAAAGAAATAAAACTCACACAGCAACACGATCTGGAGTGAAGCTACCAGTAGCAGCCTTGTACTCGAACCTGCAAAAGTAATCCTCCGAGCCCACATTCTCAAGCTTGGTGTAATTCTTGAATGTATGCACAATGCACTTCCCCTCGATAGTGTGGGCACTCTGCACGTCAAAATGGTCCGACAGGAAGAGCTCCTTGGCACCATGGAACTGCCTGCGGCCCCCAATCGACTCCTCTGGCCGGTAATACCAGCGGGCCCTCACTTTCACGTTATTCCTATGATCCGCCTCGATTTTCTCAACTCTCGCCACATAGGGCGCCTTGTCTGAATCGGCTGGCCTCATCAACACACAGTCTCCAGCTACAAGAGATGCATGCATAAAAAGACCCAAACGTTTACCAACATCTTTTCAGCTATATGTAAAAACTGGAGAAAATGCTAAATTTCAGTTAGTAAAAGACCCAAACTTTTATCAACACCTTATAGAAGCTTGGTAACAATCGTCATACAAACCAACAAGCTCAACATGAACTGACTAAGAATCAAGACTAACACGCACGACGTGCACTTGCAAGGAACTATCATACACAAATTACATAAGCAAATGTATGTCTCTGGAACAAAGGGAGCTAAAAAGAAGCCCTTCATCATCAGCTAATAGCCATAATATCACGTCATTTTTCATCTTCTAACCACAGCTAAGATGGAAATAACTACAAAGGCAAAAAAAAAGGCTCAAAGACTGCATTTTTAACAACTCAGCTGCAAAAAACACAAGTAAAATGCAAACCATTCTTGCAAAACAAAAAATAATAATAATAATAATCGAACCCCAGACCAAAAAAAAGAGAAAATTAAATATAGTGAGGGAGAGGAATATGAAAAATACGTCTGACAAGTTTGTTGGTGCCCTTGATAGTGTAAGAATCGAGGTCCTTCTTCCCCGGCTTCGTCTTGGCCATGATATCTCCACCTGTGTTCTTCCAGCTCAGATCGAAAAAGAAGTTGAGCAGATTTTCCCTCCAATTCGATGCTTGAATGAATGTTGGGGTTTAGAGAGAGAGAGAGGAAACCCTAATTTGCGGGGGGGCAGGAGAGAGAAAATGGGGGCGGAGGAGGTGGTGTCGGAGCACTACTGGGCTACAGTCTGCCCGTTGGGCAACTTTGCTTAGACAAGATAAAACTCCTTTTTTTTTTATTTTCAAAAAAGTCCTATCTATTATTTCACTATACTTTTACAAATACCACAAAAAAAAAATAAATAAATAAATAAAATTGTTAAAGAATTTTTACCAATTTTATGTTATTGATGCAAGGTACGAATGGTTTTCATGATTCTTATCAGTGTTCAAGTAAACTTTACAATTTTCAGTTAATTTTTAAAAATATATTATTTTTTATAAAAAATTGTGTTTTTCATATGAATCATATCATATGTCCATATATATTGTATTTAAAATATAAAATATGAGTGTAAATGTGTATATATGTTAGAGGGAGATTCTACGGTCCGTTAGATCAACTATTCACGACGGTTACAAATCCCCGATGAAATGGTTCTGTAACGAGACTATAGCATTTCTCATATGTTATAATAATACATTTGTCTAATCATTGGCTACAAGGTTTTATTTTATTTACTTTGAATCCTAAAGCTCCAAAAGGGGAGGAAATGCAGCACCTTATTTCCTTATAAATAGTTAAAGAAGAATAAACAATACCTTATTTCCTCATAATCATTGCCTACAAGGTTTTATTTCATATATTTCCAAAAAAAAAAAAAAATGGGAATTTCACTAGACAAATTCACATTAAAAGCTCCAAAAGGGGAGAAAAAATTGCAGCACCTTATTACCTTATAATAATTAAAGAAGAATAAATAGTACCCTACAAAAGAAGCATCAATTTATGAGTTCTAAATCCAAATACTCTTTAGCCCCTCCTAATAAAGAATTGGATGATGCTACAAATTGACAAGCCCTTTAGAGAAGTTATTGTAATTTTTATGTCTTTCTTAGGACTTCTATGATGGGAGTTGTGATATAAATTATGTGAGGAATTGTGTGCTTATTCTATCTTTTTTAA
>CACSLK010030184.1:16756320-16767466 GCA_902706635.1 Striga hermonthica | reverse complement strand
AAAAAAAAAAAAAAAAAAAAAAAAAAAAAAAAAAAAAAAAAAAAAAAACTAGAATATCAAAAATAGATGATGCTGATGATAAACAATGAATAATCTATTGAATAGATAGTGAAGATAAAATGAACACATATTTAATATGACTGATCAAAAACTCATACAACACCACCATTATCACCAAAACGATCTAGAACAAATAACAATGAAGCATCCAGTTCACATAATAATTATGCACAAAGAAGTATTAAAGATTTTATATATAGAAATTATTATAGTTATCATTAAGAAAAAATAAAGAAAATATACCACCAACATATTTAAAAAAATAAATAAATCCATCTAATGGAATATTAAATATAGATTGTGCAACCAATATATAAGATTTAATAGTCACTTGGACTAGCCAATTAAAGTTATTAGTTCAAACTAATGATTGAATGATAAATGGAAAGACATTAACAAATTTTCTTAATTATAAGAGATATAAAACATTCGAAGTACTATTTGACTATCTAGAAAATACTCAAATTTTATTAAATTTTGAAGCCAGTGGTTTATAAACATGAGCAGAATATAAAATATCAGCTTTAAGAGAATTAGCAAAATAACTATTAAGAGAATTTTTAAGAACTACAAAGACAAGAGTCAAAGGAAACACAAAAAAAAAATAAGGTAGTTAGATTTCTAACAAACATGAATTTATGCAATGCATGTTACATAGAAAATTTTTGTCAAATAAGAGAAAATTTTTATAAAATTAAAGATCGGTCAGGACTAATAGAAATAGTTGAAAGTAAACTTAAATATAACAGGAATAAATGTATTCATAAGAAAATCAGTGAAACAAGAGAATAAAGAACTATAGAAATTTTAGAAAAACATGTGAAAGAATATAGAGATGAACTTTGTATAAAGAAATTAGAACACCATGAAATGACTAAAATTGATTCAAGATGTTGTAAAAAATTAGAAAGTATACCACAAGAATTCGGTTGTTATGAATGATACAGAAAAGAAAAGATATGATAAATACAATAAGTTTAACAGACGATATAAATCCATAAGATATAAGACATTTAAAAAATTGAAAAACTCATGTTCATGGCCTTGAATCATTCTTTTCCTTTGTGGAATGTCTATAGGAACCGGTCCAACAGAGAGAAAAACCGGTATGGAAATCAAAATATAGAGAAAAGTTTAGAAAACAAGGAAAGTACTTAGGAAAACTCAAACATTTTCCTAAAGAAAAAAAGAAATGTAAATGTTGAAAATATAAAGAAATAGAACACTACGCAAATGAATGTCATAAAAACCTAATAGAAAAAATAAAAAAAGTTAAAAATGATATTTTCTTTAGGTTATGAACCTATAGAAGAAGAATACGAAAAATGTGAGTTATTAGACTTCGATATATATGATTTAGAAACAGAAACGGATAGTGACTTAGAATCATCATAATCAGAAGATGAGTAAAAATAGTTCATTTATAAAATTTAAATATTTAACAAATTTTTACTAGCATATATAGACATAGGTGCAACAATATGTCTAGCAAAAGAATCTATATTACCTAGTCAATATTGGAAGAAATTAGACAAACCAATTATAGTGAGAATTGAAAACAATAAGACAATAAATACTGATTATAGAGCAACAAATTTAGTGTTGTTAATAGAAGAAAAACGATTTCCTTCATCAAATCTTTATAAACAAAATACAGGTTAACCATTAATTATTTGAAATAAGTTTCTTAAGTTATACAGTCCATTCATTCAAAGATTAAGCAGCATAAGTCTTAGATGTCCACAACTAGATACGCAATCTAGTAAAATAATTACCAAAAAAATATATAATATGTCTTATTTCATAAGAGGGATATTAAGAAAAGTTTCATTTCAAATTTATAAAGTATTAAGTATAACACATTAGAAGAACAAGTTACTCAGTTATTAAAAAACTATGTAGTCAAAATCTATTAGATCCAAATAAAAATATGAATAACATGATAGTAAAAATAGAACTAATAGAACTAACAAAGAAGTCAATGTGCCAAGTAGAATACCATACACAACAAGAGATGTTAAAGAATTTCAAGAAGAAACTACTAAAATGATAGAAAATGGTATTATACAACCTAATACAAGTCCACATAGTGCACCAACATTCTATGTAGAAGATCACAATGAATTATAAAAAGGAAAATGTAGAATATTAACAAATTAAAAATAAATTAATAAAACCACTAAAGGAAATGCATATAAGTTACCACAACAAAATTATATTCTTAGTCGAATTAAAAAGGTAAAATGGTATAGTACATTAGACGCTAAATCACGATATTGGCAGTTAAAGTTACATGAAGAAACTAAACCTTTAACAACATTTAGTTGTCCACCTCAAAACCACTATGAATACAATGTAATGCCATTTGGACTTAAACAAGCATCTAGCATAAAGATTTATGAATAATAATCTTAAGAGACTAGAATCAATAAGTCCGGCTTATATAGATTATATAATTATTTTTACACAAAGATCAAAAGAAGATCATTTAAAAAAAAAAACTTGCGAAGATTTTTAATACAGTTGGGTAATAAATGAGTTATTTTAAGTAAAGAAAAAGCAAAAATTTGCAAAATCGGAACATAATTTTTTCGAATGAAAATAGTCGAATGAGGCTATATCGAACCTCAAAAACATCTACTTGAAAAAATATATCAGCTTCAAAACATAAATCAAATTAAAAAAAATCTTAGATGTTTAACATATATTAGAGAAAAAGGTTTTATAAAAAGTCTTGCAAAAGAAAAAGAATTTCTACAAAAAGTTATTTCAGAAAAAAGTACCATGGAAATGGATAAAAAATACAACTAGAGCAGTACAGTCCTTAAAAAGACTATGTACTCATTTACCACAGCGTTATCTACGAAAGCCTAGTGATTTACTTAATTTAAACACCGATGCAAGTCAGCATACTTGGGGAGCAATACTTCAAGCAATCACACATGTATATGAAGAGTTTAGTAAGTTTATCATGAGCAACAAACCATCTGAAGTTAAATCTTTCATACAAAGGATGACTAAAGATAGTTTGGATGCAAATAGTGACTCTTACAATTCTAATCAAAATTAGAGAAATCTAATGTCAAAGGTGAAATTCTTTTAAGCAGTCTATGCAAATAGAATTGGAAAAATCCTGTAGCAAACGATTACTGTTATCTAAATGGGTATCAGGAAGATTTAAGGCAGCTGAACACAACTATATTACACATGAGAAAGAAACCTTAGCCTTTATAAATGCACTTGAAAATTTTAAACTCGACCTACAACCAATGAAATTCATCTTCCAAACTGATAGCATATACAGTAAAGATTTTACAAAATACCGATTGAAAGAATCCTACAATAAAGGTAGAATTCTTAGATGGAGCCTAAAAGCGCAACAGTTTGACTATATATCCGTGTATATCCCAGAACAAGAAAATTATTTAGCAGACACCCTTACACGAGAATGGAGTCCGCCGCAGTAATTCTAATGGAGAAAATGAACTATCTTGAAGACGAAATAAGACAGTTGAAGAAAACAGTGAGACAATGTTAAATAGAGGCCAACAAAAAATCAAAAAGAAATTAAGGCTACTTATTAGTTTTGAATTCAGGAAAGGAAAAAGAAAGTAAAATTGAAAATGAAAAAGAAAAAAAGAGAAAAAAAAGGGAAAGGGAAGAGAGTATGATGAAAAAGAACGAGCTAAACCACATTATGTTATATTCACCGGGCCAAATCAAGGAATATACGATGCATGGAGTAAAGCATCAATTTTAATTACAGGTTACAATATAATCCATAAAAAAATTTGCAAGCCTTCAGGAAGCCAAGGATGCACTCAGGGATTTTCAGTCTACATACGCAGGAAAAGTACATACACCATCATCATCTAGTTCATCATTGGAAAAGAAGCTACTAGTACTTAGAAAAATTCCAAGTCCCAGGCAACTTACCATTGATCATATCCAGACCAGACAACAGAAAGAAGAAAGCAATAAACTAACAAGAAAACTATTTGAGGCGGAATATAATTTTCTCCTCATTTACTTGGACAAAGAAAAAAAATAACAAGTATTTATCCTATTGAAAGTCATTTTACAGGACCTAAAGCAATCAGTCTACCATAAGCAGACCCAATAAAACATGTATTATGTTCAAAGTTGGGTTACTCAGTTGCATATAGTTCAAAAGTAGTGATATCTTTTAGTATTTCCCTACCAAGTTTACTCAATTATTCACCACTATTCCAGTAAGCTTCTTAGCAAAAAAGGAAGGATTTATGAAAATATTCGCAACAATTCTTATCTTTTATGATGAGGGGAAGTTATACAACCAGCAATACATTTATTCCAAATTGGTGTTAGCAATGGAAATTATCCATATTTGGAAGTAGCAAAGCACGAAGACGAGTTAACACATAATTTGAATAATTATGTGATTATACTTGGAAAAAGCATTAGAGTAAAAGGAAAGATTAACTATTCGTCTTAGTTTGTTTTATTATGGAGTTTGCAAGCAAGGCCACCTATGCTTTTAAATGAAATACTAAACGAATTTATGGAACGGGTCGTTCAAATCAAGTATGAAACACCCAAGCCAATTAAGCAAGAAGTTTGCATCAAGTCAAGGGAAGAATTTGCAGAAGACCATACTTGCGACATGTGCAGCCCAAATCAAGAAAAAGAAATCAAGCCTATAGAGGAATGACGCTTGCAATGACGACCATATACAATAATGCAAGAAAAGGAATCAACATGTAATAAATAGAATGTGCACAACAAAACAAATGTACACAAAAATAATTGAAGCACCTTGTCTTATCTTTATCTTATCTTTATTTTTTTTATGTGATATGTCGATAAATAAAAATCACTTGTGTAATAGCGTGAGACAGCAAATTATACTGATCCTCACCTATTTAAGGGTCGAGACTTTATCATTCTGGGCAGAGCTCAATTTTGGATGAAATATTTGAGTCTTGGAATTCACTTTATGAAATAAAAGATGTTTGTTTTATACTTAATGAGTAACTAAATACACTCAGAAATAACTAGCAATGAAAGAAAATATTCTAAAGTTTGTTAAAAAGTTATGGAGGGCGAATACACAACCGAGATAGTCAAGGTCGTTGCTGAAGATTGAGTATAGGCCAAGAATACGAAAGAGTGTCCTTGAACAAATTAGCTAACCTGAGAATGTATATCCTTATCTGAGCTTATTATTTCTCTCTTAAAAAGCATATTTGAAAACTTAGATACAGAGAAAATATGAAACAAGTAAAAGTTTGTTTAAGGAAACACAACCATAGTCAATATCATGTTGTTGCATTAGTAAATATGAAGTTAGTTGCAGTACTTATAGATACGTGAGCTTGTAATAATCACATATATAAGTGTAGATTCAGCTAGAGAAGTTATAGATATAAAAACATAATTCACTCCTGAAATATGCAAAGAAAAGAAGTAAGTAATACAAAAGTACTTGAAATTGAAATAGTATTCAGTAATGATACAAGTATGACAATAGAGATCCTAGTTAGCAGCAAGAAGAATCAAGGACATAAATCAGTATTATTAGGAATCAACTTTAAAACTTCACACCCGTTGAATCGCCTACTCGGGTTGGCTTGAGTCCACGAAGTCCACAACTTCGCTTTCTTCCCACAGTGAGGACATGGTGAATTTATGACTCACGAATTTTGGCAAGAACTCTTAGCAATTTTTACGATTGAGCGATATTATGGCATTTCTCTGCAATTTTCCCTCCAATTTAAGGCACCAAATCGAGCCTTTGATCGATGAGGCGCATAAAAAAAAAATAAAAACAAAATCAATCTCAGCAAGCCGGTAAGACTTACCTGCGTTAGCCGGTGGTAGGACAATTTATCAGGTTTTTTGGCACTTACGGGTCGTGAACCAAAAGTGGGTATCAGAAAGGACCAAACTTCAAATTGGTGCCAGTTACATGACTAAATCTCCAATTTTTCCATATTCTTTGTATCTTAATAACACATAATTATATTATGAAATGTCATATTTTCGTATATTATATATAAATTAACATTCAAATACTAACCAATTTATCAAAACTTTATATGGAACAAACTACAGTCCTCTTGTCATATGCCATAGAAGGTTAGGAACAACTTGATGGAAGCCTCCCTAAAATAGGTGAAGCAAAACAAATATAAGATGGTGACCCTTTAAATTCAAAGGAATTCTTGATGTAGAACGTGAATAAGAACGGGAATAAATGAGATACTCTCTCTTACAAAACTCACACTATCAGATAAAACTCAAATTCATTCACCGCCTGAAGAGAATACAGAGATATATAGTCTTAGACTCCCCACAAACCTAACTTACTAAACAAGATAAAACCACATAATTATTTTCCTAATTCTAAATAACATAAATAAGGAAATCTAATAATAATAAGGAAAAAGACAATAAAGTAATTAAATAAGCAACGACATTTGATCATATTTATCGAGGAGCGAGAGGGCGATCTCGTCTCCATCATCCTCCCCCGGTTGAGAAGGATTCGCCCTTGAATCCGAATCGATCTCGTCTCCATTCGATTCGTCATTGTTCAAAGGGACCAACTGCGCCACGTGGAAAACATCAGATGAACACCTTTGAAAAGGTAAGCAAAGACGGTAAGTATCTTGCGGAAGCCGTGCAAGAATCTCATATGGGCCGATTCTACCATCCAAAGGAGAAATAACCCACACAAAGTCTCCCACGTCGAAGGCCACCGAACGATTGTCCACTGCTCCAACCAAGTTGCCATGCTGTCTATTCCGAGAAAGAAACAATGTCGTTGACGTCTGTTGCAAAGGAACAGAACGGGGGGCCGAGGGAAGAAGACAACGCGATTGCCCTCAAACAGAAATCCATACGTGTTAAGGCGCCCATCATGAACCACGATACGATCAGACTGTCACAAACGTCCTAAAAAAAAGTGTCAATCATCCATAGGCACGACATCGCACCACACTTCATCCCTATATGCAGAGCCATTAGAGAAAGACACCAACACACGCTTGTTAACAGGGACAACGTTGTCATGCCGTATCCATGCGAGAGCATAAGGATTCGGATGCAGCTCCGTCGACAATCCAAGCTTCGCCACGGCCTCATTAGATATAACATTTTCACATGACCCGAAATCAATAACAAAACGGCACACCCGACTGCCAACGGTGCACGTAAATTCGAAAAGCTGTCGTCGCAGACCCTCATCAGTGGAAGTGACGGACGGGGACAAAAGAGAGTGATGAAGGACAAACGAGACATGCACCTATGGAACCTCGGGCTCTTTGTAAAAAATATGAGGGCCATCATATACTCCAGCTGTCGAATATTCTGTTGTCTACTCGGTGAACAAACCACGCGACCCGGCCCCTCGTGGACAAGCCGCATGTCGATGGCCAAGCTCACCGCACCCAAAGCATCAAATCCCGCCCCCAGCCTGCTGCATACACGCGGTTGGCGCCGTCCCCAATTCACCGGTCGACCTCAGCAGCCCACCGCTGGCCGTCGAGCAGCGCCCCATTGTCGGCACTGAGCCCGAGTGCATGCTGGAAGTAAGTATCCCACGCCCGGACTGTAAACCTGCACCTGCAACACCAATGGACAAGCTCGTCTTTCGAGCCAACTTTTTCTCAACAATGAGGGTCCGTTGATGTGCATCCGAAACTGACTCTGGAACAACAATACTAAGCATATCCTGTACAACAATATTCAAACCCCCCACATAGCGAGCAACCAACTGCCCCTTCGACTCACGTATCTCCACACGAGTTAAGAGACGATAAAAGTCCTCCGTATACTCGGAAATATAAGGCTGGCCTTGCCGCAAATTGTGTAATTGTTGATAAACCACATCATCATAATTAAAAGGGAGAAATTCACGTTCCACGTATTTATGGAACTGCATCTAAGTGGAAATATCTGGCTTTCCCTGGCGACGCCGCAAACTCGTGAGTTGCATCCACCATGCTACCACCCGTCCACGAAATCGCGTGGCGACATCACTACACGCCGTTTGTCAGGGACCTCCTTAAACTTGAGGACGGTGATCAACGTAGGCGCAACGGGCCGGGCTTCGGTCCCTACGGATAGCGGCGCCGCGACGGGCTGCAGCAGCGGGAAGGGCCGGAATTTGCACATGCCGATCAACACCCCCGCGGATGGTTCGACGAAGGCGTTGGTCGAGGCCGCGAACCGCACCGACGTGATATGCGCAAGGTGGACTACGGCAGTGAGTCGCGCAGGGATCTCGAGATGATGGAGACGAGATCGTCCTCTCGTTCCTCAATAAATATGATCGGATGTCGTTGCTTATTTAATTACTTTATTCCCTTTTTCCTTATTATTATTAGATTTCCTTATTTATGTTATTTAGAATTAGAAAAATAATTATGTGGTTTTATCTTGTTTAGTAAGTTAGGTTTGCAGGGAGTCTAAGACTATATATCTCTGAATTTGAGTTTTATCTGATAGCGTGAGTTCTGTACGAGAGAGTATCTCGTTTATTTCCGTTCTTATTCACGTTCTACATCAATTCTACAAACAAAATTACAAATTAAAATCATGTTTTTATTTTTTGCTTCCTCATTTCATGTAGCATGCAATAAATGATGATACTAACATATATACAACTCAAATATTTTATTTTTTTTTGTACAACTAAAACAAATAAGATATTATGTATATTTTTTACTATGTTGGTATATATATATTTTTTTTTTCCAACCCAAGTATGATATGAGCCAAAAAGTAGTTATGGGAGAATATACATCAAGATTAAATCATTTTGAGAAATAAAAAAATATAAAGTCTTCTCCCTCTCGGCGATTTTCTTCTCTCGGTTTCTCCCTCTCGCGGCACCTCTAGCTTTTTCCGATTTGACCTCTTTTGGCGGCGGCGAGGCCGGATCTGCGGCCGCCGCTGGCCGCCCTTCCTTCCATGGCGTCGTTTCTCCTTGGTTTCGCAGCCTGGGCTTCTTCTTTCGTCTCTTCCGTTGGTTGGTGGGTGGGGGTCCGGCGGCGGTTCCCTGTCGTAATCAGGGTTAGTCGGTGCCGCTCATTGCAATTGAGAGCCCCGTTTGTTGTTCCCTACCTTGGTCTGGTTTGATTGGTGGGCTTGGTGAAGGGTGAGTTTTGGGAGTTAGGGTTCGATTGGGGCTCAGCGGTTTCTCCGATGGGGTCGTCTGTTGGGGCTTGATTCACCCCGTTTGGGTGCCTAGGGTTGGTGGTTCAGGGCGTTGGTTTGGGTTTTGGGGCGCTTAGCAGGGGTTCGGTTTTCCTGCTGGGTGGTTGGCTGTAAGGACGGGAGGGAGAAGGTGAGCTTGCGCCAGTGGTGGCGGGACAGCGATGGCGTGAGGGGCTCTGGTGGCTGTTGTGTGTTTTGCGTGGCGGTTGTCGGGATTTGGGTTCGGGCAGGGAGCGACTATCCCTGCGCATCTCCTAGTGGTGTTAGTCTAGCTCGGGTTGATCCGGTTGGGGTTCCTGGGCCTGTTCTCCTCGGTCAGAGGTTACTGTCTTTTGGGTTGGGTTCGGGGGCAGGGTCCCACCTCTTGTTAGGCCATCGGCAGTTTCGGGGGTTGGGACTTGGCTAGGGACCTAACCTAGAGTCGGTTGTAGCTGCTACTTTGGTTTAATCGGTTCTCCGGGGGAGGGTCGTTTAGTTTTTTGCTTTCTGGTTTGTTTTGTAGGTTGTCTTTTTATTTTTCTCAGTGTGTTTGTTTGTTTTTGTTTCGGAGATGAATACATGTTAGGCATTGTGCAGTGACTCTTTTTTTCATTTTTCTTTATTTTCCTTTGTGGAGTTCACTAGGCCGCCATTGGCGTGTCCTCTCAATTTTCTATTCCTATTTGTTTTTAGGAGTGTTTTTGGTTTGGGCCGTTGTCTCCTGTCTCATTACCCTGTTGGAGCCTTAGATTACCCTGTTGGAGTCTTGTAATTTTGTTCATTTACACTTTTGTGCTCTTCTATATTATCTCTGTCGTTTTGGGAAAAAAAAAATACATCAAGATTAAATATTAAAATATTAATGTCAACATGCATATATATGATCATTTATTATCAGAAATTCTATGGTGCCACATGTGGCACCATATTATGGTGCCACAACATGATGTGGCACATTATGATTGGTGCCACAACTATCACACATCATGTTATGGCATCAATCATAATGTGCCACATCATGTTGTGGCACTATAACACGTGGCACATGTGGCACCAGAATTTCTGAATTTATTATACATAAAAAATGAGTATTTTAGGTGTCCGCATGGTCCAAAGAATATGTTCATCGAACCGAAAGCTATACTTTATCTGTAGCTTACATTTATTCGATACCTATTATAATCACATGTCTATTTTGGAACAAATCATCACAAATAAAAAAAAAAAAATGAAATAAAAATAATAATTCAGCTACATCATATTTTCTTATTGATAATTGATTTTAAGTAGACGAGCTATTTAAACAAGGTTTAATTGAGAATAACCAACAATTGAGTTTTAAGAATTTTAATTTAATATTGAATCCATGATATTCTTAAGGAAAAGAGCCTTGAATTTGATACAATCTCCATGAGTGTTTTTCCAGTTTTCAAGATTTGTAGGAGTCCATCATTAATGGAATTTAGTGGACTTGTTTTGAGAATATTGAGATTTTATAGAATTTACAGAATTTTAAATTAAATATAACCATTTTTAATAGAACCATATTTTTTTTAAAAAAAAAAATTAAGAATGCTGAACATATATATATAACATTGAAATTCAACTAAAAAAATTCACGGAGGAGATAAAATGGGCTTAATGTGTTGACTACTAACACTTCGAATTAGCCGATGTTTGATAAAACTAATAAGTTAACTGATAGCTGATAAATTAGTTCATAACTTATAAGTGATTCTCGAGCTTATAACTTGTAGTTTATGATTTATAGCTGAAAATTTAGCTTATATGATATAAAAAGGTGTTTGATAAACGTAGCTAATAAGTTATGAAACAAAAATTTCAACGAGCTCATTTGAAAAACTACTCAAATAAGCTTTTGTCATAAACTCGAGTTTTTTTTTTT
>CACSLK010030184.1:16685425-16698252 GCA_902706635.1 Striga hermonthica | reverse complement strand
CCCCGCCCCGCCAAAAGGCGGGTTTTGGCGGGCTGCGGGCTGGCCCGCCCCGCCAGCCCGTTTTGACATCTCTAAGTGCATCAAAGAGAATTTTGTGCATGGTTGTCTTGTTGGGTTTTAAGACTAATTTAAGACTTATCTCTCTCTCACTCTCTCTCTCTCTCTTAGAGATTGGAAGAATGTGTATGGTCTGTGTTTGGTTATGACATGTGGTGGTTGAGACATGACTTGAGAGTTGCTTCTTCTTTTTGTGGTGAAGTAGCATTTATGTCCTGTTTGATGCTTGTGTGTGATGAAATCACACAATTAAAATTGGAGTTTATAACTTAAAACTCTTGAGGGAGAGCTTTGCGGCCCTTGTGGTCCTACCCGGCTCGATTCCGGATTAGTCGGTTCCTTTGTGGATCCGGAAACCGGAAGGTCCCTGTACCAAAAAAAAAAAAATTGGAGTTTATAACAAATCTAGAATGCCCAACAGCAAAGAAGAAAAAAAAAAAAAGTGCAGTGTTTTAAATATCGTACCGGTGGTCATACCGGTCTAGTCACCAGTACGCGGCAATATTGGTGGTATTACCAATTTAGCAAATGTAATGATATATATAAATATACATAAAATTATATAATGTCAAATGCAAAAAAAAGTAAAAAAATAAATGACCATAATCATTAATTTAAATTTCGAAATAAAATAAAAATAAAACATTTTAACTATCAATTTTTAAATTTTATTATTTTAATTAAAAAAATTATTTTTTTTTTTGCCGGTATTTTGCGGTTTTTACGGTATAATCTTGATACAAATTGGTATAACCGTAAATGGTAACACAAAACTCCTCGACCGGCTGGAATTTGAATAATCGCCTTCCTTCTCGCCGATTTGGACGTCGTGTACCTACAAAGAACTCTCACACCGGAGGGGTTTTCCGGTGAAGAGCCTCCGATGCTTAAGTCAGTGTGTATTCAATCAATTCTCAAGAGTAATAGAATGATCGTGTTGAGGAAGAAAGGCTCACCCCCTTTATATAGGAGTGAGATACCTGACCTAGGACTGCCCGGATTTGATGAGCTGTCTGCCCTAACTGCCCGTCCGTACACACCAAACGCGTGTGTCAGGGGTAGCCGTCTCCACTATCTTTTGCGCCAATCCTCTTTGGACGCGTGTCCTCCTGCACATGGGGTATGTTGTCAGAGGTGGTTATCGCCATCCACCACTGCCTTCTCGACACGCGTCCCCTTCACATGGGGCAAATATTCTCCTGGAATTCTGTCAGAGGCTCTTCCCACGCGCCTGTAAATAGGCCGATCATCGTGGTGTTAACTACTCGAAGTAGTCGACCTATCGAGGTCGAATAGGTTGCTCGATCATGCATCTGGCCGAAAGATAGTTTGGTCGACAGCTTTACTTGGTCGACTGAGTGACCGCCCGATTTCCTCGACTTTCCCATAGTACGACTTCTTCGACCGGCCCAGAGACCAGTTCGGCCCAGTGGATATAATATCCCATATCAGTAAATTTGATATTTTGAGTGTAATTGTACCATAACAATGACCGGTATTTGGTATTATAGGTATTATCTGCCAGTACGGTAATTTGGTTCCAAGCACAGCTGGCTTTGTGTAGCGAGGAAGGAAGGTTCCATCGGATTAATTCTAGCCGTGGAATAATATTGCCCCCACTCACATGGATTTTATTTTAGCAATAAGATTACACTACTCGCCCCCTACCTACTCTGATTTTGTATTGATTCTTCCGTGAGTAGTTAAAGGGGTGATTGTTTATGAATTCTACAGTAAACATTACACTTTTTGATGATACAAAAGTAGGAGAAGGCTATTCACAAAATTATTCCGTGAGAGTTTTTAGTTTGACGAGATGGTAGCTTTTTCCATAAAAGAAACTGAGAGACGTTGTGAGGTGTTTTATTAGCTAAAATTATTATAAAAGTAAATGAATAATGAACTAAAGATGTGGTGTGCAAGAATTATTAATTTATATTATTAGATATATTTGTAATATTGAGGATAGTGAAGTTACGTTAAAATTGAGAGATTTTGGTTATGATTTTAATATGGATTGAGTTTATTTATAAACACACTCTTAACCTTCTTAGGTGACGCTCACTGCCTAGATAAAAATTTTGATGTCTGAGTACCACATAACGCCTAAGGACTAATTTTTACAACACTATATTCAGATTATTGTGGTCGATAATGTTTGAGTCTAATTTTATTTAAGTGGCATTTAAATAGACCAACGTTTTGGATGATATGGATAAACTATATATATACTAGTAACACAATTCATTCTAATGCAAATTACTTGATTCTAATTAAAATAGACTTAAGACTAGTACCAGTCTCTCTTTTTTTGTTATCACATCAGCATAACACAGTCCACTTACAATTACATTAGATAATATATATTTTCTTAGATTGAGTCTATTAGTTGACTTGTAAATTTTTTTTAATGAACCTACAACATTATGAATGCTCTGTGGGGCACCCACATTGAAATTTTTAACAGCTTCATTTAAAGTGTAATGTAAATTTTTAACAGCTTCATTTAAAGTGTAATGTACTTGATCCAAACTAGTCTCGTGTTCTATATATCTATATATATGTTAAGGTTTGATTATTTGTTAAATATTAACTATTTCTCTCTAAAAAAATCTATTTACTATTTCAGAAAATTAATTTAACAATTTATGGTATATATCAAACAATCACTTATGGTTTAATGAAAATTTTGGAAAATATAAGTTTTATATTTGTACTTATTATTCACATATGTTTTTAAATATATAATAAAATTTATCAAAGTATTTATTTTATGGAATCACGTAATTGTCAGATCAAATTTCTGAATATAAATTTTAAAATGACACATATATGTACACATATATCATATATATTTGGCAAACTTCATGTAGCAATTAAATAGCATGTAATATTATACCGTGGTTGATGCCATTTTATGTATTTTAGATTAATTAATAATGAAAAATTCAAATAATAGTTATCGATCCGGATTCTTGCTTAAACTCGCACCTACGCCAAACTTGACTCACCTCGGTTCAAGCTAGGCGATTAAATCGACTTCAACTTAAGAAAATAATCGAGCTCTCATAAGACCCTTCGACAACCGACTTCCCAAAGATTTCTCGAAGCTTCGACTCACCAACCGAGTTCCGACCTAACCGAATTTCAAAACAGGTGACTAGGTTTGTATTTACATGAAATAGAAACCAAAATCTCGCATAAAAATTTTAAAATTATTGAACTTGGTAATCTTTTTTGAAAATTTTCAAAAAATCTCGGCTCTGGAAAATAATTAATCATTTTATGCTATAAAGTCGACAAAAATTAATAAATCTGATTTTGGTATAAAGTGGACGATTTTATTTGAGATATCTGATGACCATTTTTATTTCTGGTAGGAAATGTTTTGTTAAAATCAGAAAGATCTTTGAACCAATATTGTTAATAAAATTTAAATTTTATAATTAAATTTTTGAGAATTACTGCATAAATTCGAACAATAAGGTAACTGACAACAAAAATAGAAAATTTAATGTGTAGTCTAGATTTGAGTTTTAAATTTAAAATTCAAATAAGCAATTATTCAGAACTTACGAGTCAATATTAACTTGGACGTAAATGGAATGGTCAGTTATTTATAATTTAATAAATTATTCAAGTTCTTAAACTTTTTGATTTGAATAGTTATACAAAACTTAAATTTTTTGTTTCGGATAATTTATATAAAATAAATTCATTTTAATTAATGAAACAATATAAATTTTATAATTAATTTATTATTCACATAAATTTTTTAAGAAATGATAAAATTTTACAACACTAATTATTTTATGGAATCGCATTTTAGTCAAATGGATTTCTGAATAAATTTTTAAAATCACACTTATTTTGAAATGAGTATAACTTAATTTATTATCAGTGCACTGTACGGGTACTAATTTTAAATAGACATGTTTTATGTAATTTTTGAAAATTCAAGTTTCATGTAACATTTTGAATGTACTAATACATGTAAATTGTATTATATATTGATTCCATATTTTTAATTTATAAATATTATTTAATAAAAAATTTTAGTTTATAAATATTAATAAATATCAGGTAGAATTGGTTTTGTTTCATATGTTATGACTTATGAAATAGACGTTTGAATCATAGATAGTTGCCCTTTATTTTCTTTACATTTTTATGTACACGAAATAAGATAATCGAACTTGGCAATATATATAAACCTAAAATAATTTCGATTCAAAATTTGTTACCAATTCTGTAGATAATTATTGATTTGTAAAATATTTAAAAAAAAAAAAAAGGTAAAATAACAAGCATTCATAACTAACAATTTAGATTTAAATATGCATAATAAAATTACACAAAAATTAACACTTTTCATAATACCACTTTTATTATGAAATAAAATAAAATAAAATAAAATACACATGATAACCTCATAATTTGACTTTTAACAGTTTGACTTCCCCTCAAATTCCTCACATATAAATGACTAACAGTTGACTTCCCCTACAACTCGCATATATAATACTATGTCGACATTTTCTATTTCATCTTCAAAATTCATATACTATAAATAATCCCACAAAATCACCCTAAAAAATCACTCCCTACAATCCAAAAAGATCAAACTCTTGATCGGAAGATGAAATTTCTATCATCGTCTCTGGTAATATCACTGGCCGTCCTCCTTCCGGCGGCGGTCTCCGGCGACTGCACCTGCGAGCTCGACGGGGACGAAGCGGGCGGCGGCAGCAGCGGAAGCCTCGCCCTCAAATACAAAATCGCCGCCCTCGCCGCCATCCTCGCCGCCAGTGCTGCCGGCGTCTGTCTCCCGGTGGTGGGAAAGACGGTGAAGGCCCTGAGCCCTGAGAGGAGCTTCTTTTTCGTGCTGAAAGCGTTCGCAGCCGGCGTGATCCTGTCGACGGGGTTCATCCACGTGCTGCCGGACGCCTTCGAGAGCTTGAGCTCGCCGTGTCTCGACAACCGGCCGTGGGGCGAATTCCCGTTCGCCGGGTTCGTCGCCATGGTGGCGGCGATCGGGACGCTGCTGGTTGACACCTACGCCACGTCGTACTACGGGCGGCGCGAGGCGGCGAAGGGGACCCCGCCGGTGAAGGACGGCGTCGGCGGGGTAGATGCCGGCCTGGTGCCGGTCCACACGCACGCGACGCACGGCCATACGCACGGAGCTATGTCGTCCGGATCTGGCGAGCCTGAACTCCTACGCCACCGTATCATCTCCCAGGTATTAATTAATTAATCATACATTGTTTTAAATAATTTATAAGAAAATTATAATATTACTCACTCTATGTTACAACAATTTTTCTAATTCATGCACTAAACTTAACTGTTAAATTTTGATTAATTGATAAATAGATTATTATTTCTTAATCAATATTCATAGATAATTTATTTTTTTCATTGAATTCAAATTGAATTAGGTTTTGGAAGTCGGCATCATAGTCCACTCGGTGATAATCGGGATAGCATTAGGCGCCTCGCAAAGCCCCAACACAATACGGCCCCTCATAGCCGCATTGAGCTTCCACCAGCTTTTCGAAGGCATTGGCCTCGGCGGATGCATCACGCAGGCCAAATTCAACCCCCGAGCCGTGGCTATAATGGCCGCCTTCTTCTCCCTAACCACGCCTATCGGCATAGCCATCGGCATCGGGATTGCGAGCGTGTACAGCGAGACGAGCTCGACTGCCCTCATCGTGCAAGGTCTTTTCAACTCCGCATCGGCCGGGATTTTGATTTACATGGCGCTTGTCGATTTGCTTGCGGCCGATTTCATGGGAACTAAAATGCAGGGAAGTTCCAAGCTCAGGCTGGGTGGCACTGTTGCTCTTCTTTTGGGTGCTGGGTGCATGTCCATTTTGGCCAAGTGGGCTTGAAAAGGTTGGAAAGTTTTGCTGTTTTATGGACGAGTTTTTAGTGTTGATGTTGGGCTGCTGCGTAGAATTTTTGGCCTAAAGAACTTCCTCTCTAAAGAAGAGGAATATATTGTTTTTTATATGATTGGAAGTTGTTGAAATATTATTTGTGGAAACTTATTTGTGATTAAAAAAAAAAAAAAAAGTACTTTTTTAAGCATTAAAACAAACACCAGAAGCACACTCTGTATAACCAACCCTCCATTACAAATGCTCAGTCAATCAAAGCATAATACACATTATACACCAAGTTCTGGACCTTCAATCCTTTTGCCATTACAAAAAATCACACCACAAATAGCTAATCTTTCTGTTTAATTTTAGTCCATATAAAAAATTGAATTTTCTCCGGCATCACTCGAACTCGTCGCCTGTCACACACTCCTTAACGAACCTGTCGAGATACTCCCACGAGGGCCCACCTTCCGCAACACTCGCCCGAGCCCTCTCCCTCATCTCCTCCACTCTTCTCCTCACCTCACTACCTCTCTCCATCACCGCCCTTATCCCACTCTCGATCTTCTCAGCTGCCACCAGCCGCCCGTCCTCACCGCCCTTCTCCTTGTAGCTCAGGCTAATCTCCACCGCCAGCCCCAGCTCCCTCGCCAGCTGGAAAGCATTCATTTGCTGCTCCGCGTGCAGTGGCCACGTCGCCATAGGTACCCCACACCACAAACTCTCCAGCACCGAATTCCATCCACAGTGGCAGACGAACCCCCCGATAGCTCGGGTCCCGAGCACCTCAAGCTGCGGGACCCACCCCACCACCCTCCCCTTACTCGCCGTCCGGTCGAGGAACCCTTCCGGAAGGACCCCCTCGTAATCTGCATACTCGCTTGGAAAACCCGCGCTTCTTGACGAACGGCGCCTTAGGGCCCACAAGAACCGGGTCCCGCTCCTCTCGAGCCCAACAGCCAGCTCCCGAACCTGGTCCTCGGCCAAGCTCCCCTGACTCCCAAAGCAAACGAACAACACAGACCCGGTAGGCTGCTCGTCGAGCCAACCGAGCGAGTCGGGCCGATTGAGACACGGCCCGTGGTTCAAAATCGGGCCAACCGGGTACACCGGAGGAACGGGTCGATTCCCATAAGCTGAACCTAATGAAAACGAGGCGATTGCGTGAGCCTCCAGATCGGTGAATGTATTGACGAGTATGCCCTTGGCTCTCCAATAGTCTCGGGCGTAGTGTAGGAACCGGTCGAGCCACTGCCGCTTGTCTACGAGGACGAGCGACATGACCTCCGGGGGGACGGGCTTTTCGAAGCTCGGGATTCGTATACCCGTTTTCGAATTTTTTAAACCGGGCACTTCTTCGTTCTTCTCGTCTTGCAGCGTCTGGCAATGGAGCATGGCCCCGAGGAAGCTGGCGGGCGACGTGAAGAACACGTAGGCAGGGATGCCAAAATCCTCCGCGACGCGGATCATGGAGGTGCACAGCATGTCGACCAATACGCCGGCGATGTTTGACCGGCGGGCTCGGAGGAAGTCGGAGATATTTGACTTTTGGCTGAGGACGAGGCTGTGGATGAAGTATCCGCGGGTTTTGGAGCTCCACTCGGGAGTCGGGTCGGTTGGAGGTAGCTGGAAGAAATGGAGGCCCGGAGTGGAGGAAGGGGAGGAGCTGAGTAGGTCGGAGTAGGACCCGCTTACGGTGTCGATGGAATCGGGGATCTTCATTAGGAGCACTGTGATTGACAGAGTTTTACCTGCATATGTATAGTAGTGTTGTGTGAAAAGGAGATTGTTAATTGTCAGAAATAGTATGATATGTCAGCATTCCTCGTTTTTTCATTCTAATCCGGTGAAGGTGAAGCGAAACGGAACATAAAAGCACAAATCAGTAATTAGAGACAATCACAATGTGCAAGAAGTTTTAAGTCATGACGTTCTGTTTATACTTGATAAATCTTGAACTCATAGAGTAAATATATGAGCTTCTACGCGTGAATGTTCACAATCTTGATTCAATACCCGGGCAAGAACACATGGAATTACAGGAAGTAATAGTAATTTAACCCAATAAGTAGTCCAAATCATAGACATTTCCAGCTTTTTACTACATGTTCGACCAAGAAAAATGTCAAGTCGACTGAGATTTGAGAGGGCTTTTTCAAGCTCTCACGTTTATTGATCTAAAAGGCCCATTTGGTAACAAGAATCCATGAAACCAAATTCACTGTCCATAGATTGAGACCACAAAAGTGTACCTTTTTCCTCATAAACTCAAGATCTATATATATATATATATAATATATATATATATATATATATATATATATCTTTAAAAATGAAGCTGAAGTCAGTAATTACTCAAATAGAACTTGCAAAAATCCAGATTTTAGCTGTAAAATGATAATTCGAGCTCCAAGTACACAGCAGCAAGATAGGAAAGGTGCTCTATAAAGGTCGAACCAGAGAAATTACCACGAGGTAGAAGGTTTTGACGGCGGAGGATGAGCTTGGCGAGCTCGACGATCTGCACGTGGCCCATCACCGGCCATGGGACACAAACCAGTTGCAGAGGTTCGCCTTCCGCCATCTCTCTCTCTCTCTCTCTCTCTCTCTCTCTCTCTATATGATCTCTCTCTCACTCTCTATGATTGTTTTATTGTATTTTTTATATATATATATATATATATATGCTGAAAGGAGACCTTTTTTGTTTATTTGCATTCAAGTCCTTGTGGTTTCAGCCGTGTGATTGAATGGTGAAATTGTAATCCCCTCTCTGTATATTAATTCAAAACGTGTCGAGTCTAGGTGGCAGATTCCCACGCTTCGGATGTTGACATGACAAAAATCTATGCTTCCTGATGTTGTATTTATATTATTTTTGTTCTGGAGTTAGATTTGGTATTGAACATAAATAACTTTACACATATATTCATTAACTCAACCACCCATGTTGTACATGGGTATTAATATTAGTTTACGGTTTGTTTGTTAATTTTTTTCCTCTATTTGCTTGTCTCTATTATTATCAAAAGTAGAACATGTAATTGTCTATTGTTAGAGTGATAATTCACCTCCAGTGTAAAAATTGGTTGATTTTGTTTTGGCTCTTGTTTATGTTGTAGTTTAGGATTTAAGGTGCTTGCCTTACTATATAGATTTATCAAGTTGTTTTGATTCAACTGATTTATTAATATATATATATGTAGTTTTTTTTTTTTTAAATGAAATAAAATAAAACAATTTGCTCTACTTTTCACTAGCATTGGGTTCTAAAATTTTGTAATTGAAATGTCATGTGATTCATCTTAACCATACACACCTGCAGGATGATTTTTCAAATAATTTTGCATAATCTTTGACCTTACAAAGTGACTTTGCAACCAAAAAATAGAGAATTACATAACTTGTAAATCATTAAGTCTCAAGATGTCAAGTGTACAACATTCTTGTTCTTCCTCTTCTTGAATTTCTTCACAGCTGCTTTCATCACTTTAGCCCATGCCTGCACATTCCCAAAATGCCCACAAATAACACAATTATTATTATTATTATTATTATTATTATTATTATTATTATTATTATTATTATTATTATTATTATTATTATTATTATTATTATTATTATTATTATTCGATCAGATAATATCAATAATTTCAAGGACTGTTGTTGCATAAACAAACAAACAAAAAAAAAAACAATTCTACACTTATTTTTCTAGCATTATAAATACACAAGAAATCCCTTTCATTTGTAATTTTTTCCTTTTTTTTTCACAGTTACACAAAATCTGCACTTCAAAAACAATTAACCAACCAAAAAAACAGTAGTACCTTTGGACTTGGGGAAGAAGAAGACAGCTGGCGGCCCGAGCCCGCATGAGAAAGCCCGAAAGACTTCCTCTTTCTCCTCTTCATCTTACTGCATCCCCTGACATTTCCGAGCACGGTGTCGGCGAATTTCCTCTTCATCTTCGCAGCCATTTTTTTCGTATTCTCCAGGAAGCCGCCGCCGGTTTCGCCGTACGACAGCCGCCGGGAAAGGTCGAGTCTTGCAGCGGTGGAAGGCGGCGGACGGGGGAGCAGAGGGGACCAAATGGAGCTCTGTGCGTAGTTGAAGTCGAAAGCCGAGTTGTCCGGGAACTTGCCGAGGAGGTCGGTGGACATGGAAGATTCGAGATACTCGACAACCTTTACCAATGGGAACGAATCTTCGCCGTCGATGGAGATTGGCGGCATTGTGAATTTCGAGTTTTTTTTTTGTAGGAATAAAAAGTTTTATGTTCTGTTTTATTGTTGAAAAGATGAGAGTCATGAGAGGGACAATGTGGGAGTTTATGACGGTCAGAAAAGTAGCCGTTGAGGGTTTGGAAATAAGACAAAAAGTAGATTAAAAAAGGGATATAATTGTTAGTCCCACATTGAGTGCTTAACAAATAACAAAGTAGATTAGAATGGTGATGATTTGGCTTCATTCGCTGCGGAAGGATCCTTGGTGTACCATTTCTTTACCGACCCTCCAAATGGTGTTAGACAGTGGTTAGAACACGACCTCATTGGTGTGTCTTACTCGCGAAACGTATGTAACTCCATTGATTAGGCCATGCCTTCTCTTCTTTTGTACCAAAAAAAAAAAAAGAGTGGTGATGATATAAAAGGGCCTTGCTTGGGCTTTGATTAAATCGAACTATCTTTGCGCTTGGGGCAATGACGCAGCTAGTGAGGTACCACCGAGGCGCGTCTATTGCTGGTTGAAAACTACATCCAAACCCCCTCTTGGGCCTGGGCTTGTCCTTGGCCCTTGAGAATTTTTGGAAGGGCCAGCCTTTGGGTTAGGCCCTAAAATGCTTAGTTTAATAATTTATTATTAGTTTGTGGTACAATTTTTGTTTTTTTTTTTTATTATATTATGTTTCATCAAAGCGCACAATTTGGTACAGTTTTATTTATTTGTAAATAGAGCGTATGCGATTCAAAAATAAGTTAGAGTTTTTTTATACAATTCATTCATTTTATTAAATATATATATAAACAAAAAAAAAAAAAATCATACAATTTTTTCACTACAATTTATTTCATCACCACTTAAATAAATAAATACGGGAGATAGTACGATCTCGTTACTCTGTTAGAATTTATAACCGTTAGATCAACTATGTTCGATGATTACATGAGGATTTAATGGTTACAAACTCAATGGAATGGTTCCGTAACGGATTGTAGCATTTCCCAACCAATGAATACATAGATAGACAAATCCAATGGTTTTGCCAGCCCACACTGAAAGTTGTCCCTTCTCATATATATATATTTGCCCTCATCCATAAGTTCACAAGTGAAATTTGTTTCTGAGCAAACGAACAAATATTTTTGAGCACCAACAACATACTTATACTTATGAAAGTGACATATTTTAGCAAGTAACATGATCAAAGAATCTTTAAATCAAAGTATACCCACACGAGTACGTGTGTGCTCGATCGCGTGTGATAACACATACATTGCATTGCACGAGTATCATTATGTTCGACTCTCTATAAAATGAGCAAAACGAAGATAGAATATATGAGTACCTTGAAGATTAATTATTCAAACATGTAAATGTTGTTGCAAGAATATAAATTTAGTCAAATAAACATTAACTATAGTTTATTGTCTTTATGAAATATTTCATAAACATTTCAAAGAATTCAATGTTTCCACATGATGTTATAATTAAGTAAAGTCACTATTGAGCATCAAATTTTAGGACCAGCCAAGAATTACTAGTCTCAAACGGGTGGACTGTCATCATCATGTGCAACCCATTAATCCCACTAAATTACTGAAATTAATTACAGTCGTCTAAAAAAGGAAAAAAAAAAAAAATCTTATTCCCACCATACTTTTTAAACAACAAATACATTTTTTTTTTCAAATATATATTTAATCTATAGAATAAAATATGCATATTTATATAAAATTATAACTACAATTAGACATTAAAAACAGCATTAACATATTGGACACATATCACAAGTTCACAACACTATTTACAACTAACTACATAAAACGCTTGGTACAAAAAAATGAGTGATGCCAGATATATTTGAAATTATGGAAAGAGAGAAAATTGCAAACATAATCCCGCGTGATTTATCCTATTATAAATGTTGGAATGTCACTTGTTAGTTGTCCTGCATTAATTTTATAGGGAAAATGAGTCTAGTATATAAGCTTAGTGGGCTACTTCTCCCATCACCAATTGATTTCGAGATGGAACCTCACTAATGTGCATTTATGGTCACCCTCTTATGATGCGCTCACATCTTGTGGGACCGACACCCTATTCTCCTGATTCTAATAATAAACTAAATATAAAAAATTTAAAAAAAATATATATATTTATTAAAATTGAATGGATTAATAAAAAATAATGTGGCAATCAAAAGACATAATTTTTAGCCTCAAAAGTGATAATTCATATTGCTAATAATAATGTAAATAAGTTTGAATTTTAGCCTCAAAAGACATTTTTTTTTTTATTTAGATATGACAATCACTTGTAGAGTTGTAGTAGGACTTTTAAAATAATACTATTACTATTTAGTAATTTGAAATGATTCAAAGTTTTTTTTAACTTTTAGTAATTATTGTATCTATACTTGCAAGTGAGGGCATAGGATAGGAAGGAGCGAGACGTTGAGAGCGTGCAAAGCCCCAAAACAAAAAGAAAAAAATTAACCGGTGTCGTGTTCGAGTTCTAGAATGCAGCAGTGTTAAAACTCTTGAGGGAGAGCTTTGCCGCTCTTGTGGTCCTACCCGGCTCGATTCTTGATTAGTCGGTTCCCCTGTAGAGCCGGAAACCGGAAGGTCTCTGTACCAAAAAAAAAAAAAATAATAA
>CACSLK010030184.1:16667732-16680313 GCA_902706635.1 Striga hermonthica | reverse complement strand
TTTTTTTTTCTTTTTTTTTGGGAGAGATTAAGAATTGGTAGAAACCTCCGCGGCACGTTGTCTCATCATCTCCATAACAGCTGCTCTTCGTCTGGAATCAGATTGTTGTTGTAGCCTTCTCATGTGCTCCTTCAAGTCTCTGCACCAAAAATAATAAATAGAAAATAAAAAAAACAAAATAATAAATTGATGAACGTTCTTTCAAATTCGGGTACTGACCTGCATCTCGGAACATTGCACTCAGATTCTTTGCACGCACGAGCATGAAGTTGAAGAAGGTACCACATTTTCTTGCAGAGCACACACCCACCAGAAGCACGAACTTTGCACAACATACCGTGCCGGAAAAGTCCCTTAACCTTTCGACAGTTTGGATATTGACAGTGTGGCGAACGACATTGAGAGGCGTGCACCAGCAGCTCGAGCATTTTCCTCAGCTGTAAGAAGCCAAACAACAAAAGCTACGTCTCAAAAAACCATGCCGTAAAATTATTACACTACCATATATATCCCATCATGTAACACAACCGGTTAAGGAAAACATGCATCTCCACAAACTTCTAAGAAAATACATCATAAAATATTTGGTTGTAAAGTTAGCCAGAGTTAATTTTGAAATATATCCGCTCACAATAAGTTTTTTTTTTATTATTTTTTTTGTTAACCAGAGTTAATTTTGAAAAAATTGGTACGATTAGTTGTTAGTGGGATTTTGAAGTTATATTAAGATAACATCTAAAATAAAATAATTAAAGTTTATTTGATGTAAAAGTAGGAAAAAGATGATGTGAAGAGATGGTTAGTTAAAGTTATGTGAGTGAATGAATAGTAAATTAAAATTGATATGATGTGTAAGAATTATTGATTGATAATATTTAATTATATTAATAATATTGAAGATAGTGGGGTTGAGTTAAATTTGAGTCAGCGTTTGAGTAATGAATTGAGTATGAATTGGGTAAATTTATAAACAAACACACACACAAAATATCCTTACTCTTGAATGCAAATCGAATCGATTTTTGTGCTTTCTTATTTCTTTTCTAAGATGTTAATAGTGAGAAATGCCTGATAAAAAATCGAATTATCACTCACCTGCATGACTCGTAATTGTCTAGCTTCCTTGTTCTGTGCATCCCGGTCGTTTGATGGATGATTCGTCAATTTATGAGGATGATCAATTCCTCCATCCTTCGAATAACACGCGTTGCACACATCATAGTCAGGACAAGTCTCGCATCGCCAGCCTTGTCCGGTTTCGATGTCCAGGTGGCACACATTGCACGTTGTCACAAAAGCTGGTGCAGTAGGGTTATGGAGATGATAAAGAACCATCATTGACGAGTGTTTAGCTCGACGGAGAGTATCATACTGATAGTGATTTCCTTGACAAAGGCTTAGGAATGCCTGCCTCGTGTCGAAAAATTCGCTCTCGAGAATTTCATCTCTATCTTTCGTATCCTCGGGGACTCCCGTGGTTTCAAACTGCCATTTTTATAAAGTTGCTTGCTTGAGAAGCTAACCAGGATAATAAAGAAAAAGAAAAGGAAAGAAAAGAAAGAACAAAGAAAAAAAAAAACCAAAAGAACTAATTCTATGGAGTATGTACTTACGGGATAGAGTGGATGTTTGTCTTTGTGGTGAATGGGATGCCTCTCTCTGTCTTCACGTTTTCTCTCAGCATCGTAGCATCTGAATTCAAAAGAGATACATACGATTGGTCTAGTGGCTTAGTAAAGATAACTTCTCAAAAATCATACAAAACAATATCACAAAACGTCAATCCACAGTATATTTTGACCAATTATAATAATCAGTCATAATCCTTTATATTCAATCATAAAGAGAAAAGGGGTGGGATAAGAAAGAAGGAAAATGTTAGAACGACAAAAATGTATAAGATTAAGACAAGAAGTTCCTACTATGTCAGGACAAAAAAATGCACTGAATCCTTACTTGTCACAGAGCTGGAAGTTTTTGCACTGTTTGCAAACCCAACGATTTCCACAAACAATTAACACGCAGCAGTGTGTGCAAGCATGCTGTAGGTGAACCATGATAAAGTCTTCCTTCATTGGCGATATAGTCTCACCAAGCTAACGTAAAACAAATTAAAAGTTTTAAAACTCAAGCATTATAATAGATAAATAGGTTAGCTGCACTTCAACAGAGCAGTTAAGGACAAAGATTGTTTAGTTTACTTTATGCATTAGCAGAATATCCTTTGATGCATTTCCGGAGAGATCAGTTTGGCCGGATGCCTTTAGAGCTCTTTTCGTAATGGTTTTTTTAAACATTCCCTTCTTATTCTGTTTTCTCCCTTCCTCTTCTTGTTGTATCTGAAAGATCATGTCCTCTGCTGCACCAGGCCAATAATCTCCATCAAAGTATGGCAACCGAGCTGCAGTAACCTTTGCTTTACATTCACCGGTGGTAACAAAGAAGTGGTCATACAGATTAGTAAGTTCAACAACGATATTTTCCTTAGCAGCTTTCCTTAACATGGCTAAATACCTGAAATGAAAATTGCAATTAAAGTAAGAGAAAGAGAGAGAGAGAGAGAGAGAGAGAGAGAGAGAGAGAGAGGTAATAGCAACTTAGTGTTAATCACCAGAAACATAATTAGAGGCCTGTCATAACTTACCATTCCCGCAGTTTATCAGATTTTGGTGTCTTCTGAATTTCTGGGTGGCAATATAAAATGTAGTCTTCCCCTTTCAATGGTGGGCAAGCCCAAATGTAGCAGCTTGAAAACCCTCGTTTTTTGCAGTATTCTAAGTATCCAATCTGAAAAAGATGAATATTACAACAAACAGAAGAAGCATAAGTTAAGTTCATAGACAAAAGAGTCAGATACAAGTAACAAGGTTAAAAGAGAACGCAAAAGACCAATTGATCACTTTGTATATTCTTTTTTTCCCAACTTTTAGCTCTGAAAAAAAAAAGAAAAAAAAAATTATAAGCAACAAGTTTGGACACTTGCCAAAATTTCATGGTACACGAATGTCCGAAGGGCCTCTCCTGTCACTGCTCTAACCTCCGGCCTGAAATACTTGACCGAGTCCAAGTAAGACAGGTAGACTCGGCGATGATTTGGCTGTTCACATTCAGCTCCAAATTCTTGAACATACATTCCGAATAAGCATACTTCAACACCTTCAATTTTCTGAAACAATAGCACCACCTGGCAGACAGGAAATATACAATATATTATTTTCTTACAATATAAGAATAACAAGCAATCCAGTTATCTCTTGCAATTCACACGCTCAGCAATCATGCACCAACCACCCACTTTCAGAAGTAAGAAATAAAAACTGAAACAGCACCACTGAGGAATTATTAATCGATGAAAATGCTGGTACAGGTTAAACCTGACTTCTGTAGATTCACAGAATCACAAATGAAAAGTTTCACATTCAACCAAATTTTAATTGGCATCCGTCCTATCTTTTCCCATAATAACATCAGTAACAAGTTAATTTATTCGGCAGAAAATATGTGTAATCTGTCCCAAAGTTTTTATAGCTAAGTGGACTAAATCAGGGCATCATAATCTTATAGCTGGAAATCTGCACAAACATAAGACGCACCTTGGACTTGTATGGATACTCAACAGGATAGTTTTCTTCCTGGAAAATTTCAAGAAACCGTGGTTTAACTTCCAGCTTCTTGTCTACAGATGACACCACTCGTATAACCAGTGATTCAGCTCCAGGAACCTGACGAAGTGGCATAATCATATAATTATATCAAACTATCAAGAAGAAATAACAAAAATTCATAATAGTACTGAAACTGATAAAGGATGATTCAAAATATTATTGTTGTCTTGGAGGGCAAATTCAAAACCATCGGTTCAATGCACTGATGAAGAAAATCGGTTCACCAATAGTATTTATTTACCATGGCCAAAGGTGAAACAGAGGTTGCAAAGGTCCTAATAATTTTTTCAAGAAACATCCCAGGTAACCATATCCTTCTGGATAATTGAAAGATGAAAATACATTATGCAATACAAGTAAAAGGGATCACCTCATCATAACTTTTGCCTTGTACTCTTGCTCTCTCCATCCTTTCTTGCTTCAACTTTGCAAATAAACGTTGCTCCATGTGATCACTCAAAATCGTTCTCGGCAGATCCTTAGCTCCTAGAACAGCACTCTGTGGCAATGGCACGCGTTCACCTCTTTCAACTTCTTCTATATAACAATTCGGACAAGTGTACTCGGCTTGGCCACCATCATTTCTTCTCCCATTGAATAATGCACATATTTGATGTTGCCAAGCTTCACATTTGTCACATTGAACCCACTGCAAAAAAAAAGATAAAATATTTAGTATGTCTATAAATTGCTCATGTCCGAACAACATCCGACGTATCTGACATACCCATTCTTCAGTTTCTTCATCATTTTTCTTCTTTTCCATTCTTGCCTTTGGAATAGCAGACCCATCAACTGCAATGGTGTCACCACGAGTCTCATTATAGCACGGAATGCAGAAATAATGGCGAGTTTCACCAGCTCCAATGGTGTAATACATATGATTCCTCTTAATGCGAGCACCACAAGGTGTACAATATATAGGAGGTGGTTCAAAAGTAAGCTTCTCAACTGCACACAACTGGCAGGAATTCTCACTCATTGAGTGCTCCATTGCTTGATTTTTCTCTGCTTTCGCTTTGCTCTGCAAGGGAAAACAATAAATTTCGGAAGAAAAATCAATCACCCACAAACAAACATGATAGTAAATCAAGATGCGAGAAAAGGTGAGGGCAGACAAAGAAGGAACATTGCAGACAACCAAAAGGGCCTTGATGCAAAAGACGAAAGTACTGAGAGTCACAATGGCTTAAATAAATTGCATTAAAGAATCAGTGGGCCACATAACAGCACAAACTTGGAAAAAGACTGTAATAATCAAAATGTGAGGCCATAAACTTTATCTTCCCATCCTGGAAGGATGACATAACGCACAAGAAAAAAAAAAACATTCATGTTAAGACAGTAGCATTATACAAGGTCGAAGCCAGCACAGGAATTAATTTATAACTAATATACCTATATGACTATCAGGAAGTAAAAAGGGAAAGATTCATTACTCAAACCTGCATCTACCAATCCATTATTTAATGTTATAACATGATAGCTGATAAAATTTGAAATAACAATTAAGAATCAGCTGCTTAAACATGATAAACGCTCCCAGTCTTACAACTTTTTTCCTTGGTTAGCTGAATTATAAATCCACCTGAAGATAAATATGTTACATTACGCAGATAGTAGCACCCAGGCCTTTCTATTGGACATGAAAGCTGAAAACTGAAACGTTCGTTTATCATCACAATAATGCAAATACAGACAACACAAAGTAGATAAGAGATAAGGGTGAAAAGCTGACCTGGCCTACCCACTGTCGAAGACCGGTAATGTGTTGCCGGACTTGTTCAGGGGTGAACAACTCCATCATTGATACACCCTTTATTTTTGGCTTCCCAGACTTCGAGATACTCTCAGAAGGTAAAGGCAGATTTTCCATCTTAGCCTGCCCCATTTCCTTCTCATTCTTAACGACCTCCTGTGTAACAAAGCCAGCAGAGGTTTTGGATGCAGTAGGATCGACTTCTGGCCTTTGGTTGTAAGAATCTACCAAGTTATCTTTTTTCATTTCGATTTTTTTGGAACTTAATTGCTCAATACTCCCCAATGCTTCCATCTTCACTTCAGCAGTTTCAGATTTCATTGGAATATGTGAATCGTGATGCTGTTCGGAATGCTGTGCACCCTGTAGAGGAGTTTCGTTTACAGCAGAAGCTAGGAAAGCAGAAGTTTCACTTTCAGAAATAACGGACTGGGGTCCTTGTTCGATCTTCATCCGCTTAATAGAAGGCTGTAGATCTTCAGGAGTTACAGCCACCGTTGGGCTCGACTTAGGAACTTCAGCACTCTCAGACGGTTTACAAGCACCGTTGACAGAAGCATGCAATCTTGAACCGAAATCAGCACGAGCAATTGCCTTTAGTTGTGCCTGTTGCACGAAATTCTTAACAGGAACACATACCGGGCAGCTAGTATCGCGACATCGTCTATGATGGTTAACTAAGCCTCGAGTTACACGGCAACGAGGATATGTACACTGAAATACATTGCAATCCTCCATATGTTCCAATAGCTTCTGAACAGTTAAGCAATTAGACTCTTGACATTTTCCTTCCGGGGCCGGACATCGACGGGCATGTCTTAGAAACAACAGCCATCTCTGCTGATTCTTGAACTGCTTCTCGCGATCAAGGTTGTTATTAGGTCGACACGCAGCATTGTTCCCGTCGTTGGGTGGTTCTGCTGATCTGGAAGCATACGATTGGCCAATCATAGACTCTTCAGATGACAAATTATTCAGCTGAGCAACATCTTGCCCATTTATTTTGTTATGAAATTCCTCCTGTACATTTTGATCAAGTGGGAGTCTCTCTGAGACATGAGACCATTGGCCCCGTATTGCCATTTCCTGCGGAACAGAACCAGAAAGACCAACCAAATCACTCTGAGAGTTGGGGGCAAATTGTTGAGGATTCAACATTTGTTGCATCTGATTTGGAGTTTGAGCAAGTGAATAACTGACATCCTGTGACCCAGGTTGATGTGAAATCAACTGATTAACTCTCAAACGGTCCTCCATAGGATTCTGCTGAAACTGACTCTGCATATCAGAGAACTGAAAGGGGTCAGAGACTTGTGTCAAAAGACCTTCATCACGAGGTCCTGTCTCATTATTTGAAGAGAACTGGTTTTGACGTTGGATCTGATGCTGGACCAGCTGCTGGCATTGTAACTGATGAGACGGTTGTTGAAATTGTTGATGTTGATGATTGGGTTGTGCAAGATTATCTCTACCAGAAAATTGTGGTTGAAAATTCGTTTTTTCAGACTGATCGATTAATTGAGGCTTCATAGTTGTCATCGACCGAGTCTGAGTGGGGTGCATATTTGACCGACTATTAATCATCAGCGAGGATGTTGTTTTTGACAGATTTTGCATGGACATGGCATTCAAATTCTGATTGTTCATCATTGACCCGACAGATGATGCAGGAGCATAAAGGTTTCCAGACACTGAAGCATCATTAGCACCAATTCCATATCCATCACCTAAAAGTTTACAGTGAGAATAAACTTAAAAAGCTCCAAGGCTATTAAATAATATAATCTACTGAAAACACACCCAAACACATGCCCTTACCCTGTGTTACTGGCTGCTGATGTTGGTCAAATTGTTGATGCACGGGTTTGATGGTGTTTCCATATATTGTTCCAGATAAATATCCCTCAGTTGTTCCTGGACCATTCATCATCGACATATTGTTTCCCATCATTCCCAACCCTCCATTTATTGTCCCATTTGACAATCCATAGGACTTTTGCTGCAATGTAGATCTAATCCCACCACCCATATGGACACCAATATTATGTAAAATGCGACTGTTTTGTCCACCAGCGCGCTGCTTTTGTTGCATAGGCTGTGATACAATCGAAGGTTCAACAGCTGGATATGCGCCAATGTTACTGGACGGCTCCATATTCATGAATGATTGATTATTCAAATGGTTGTTTATTTCATTATTGTTGGAATTACTATTATTATTGTTACTATTAAATCCAGGAGTAGGGATCATCTGACTCGTCATTCTCGGTACACCCATCGATGTCACCATGTTATTTCCCCCATTATTCATTGAGAAAGCGGAAGACTGCTGATATCCACTGGTGAAAGCTCCTGAAATTTAAATATTTATGTCACATGTTGAATGAAAGGGCAAGTCAAAATCATTAATACAAATCACAAAGACTTCTTAAAGTACCATCAGATGTACCGAATGAACCACCATGCATATTGCCAGAAGAAATTGTATTGGAAGTGTTATTAACAAGAACAGAGCTAGCTACAGACTGGGTCCCAGCAATGCTAGATTTTCCTGTTTGCTGCAATCCGGGAGTTGGGATCATTGTACCAACAGAAGGAGAAGAGTTAACATGTGATGAAAACTGCTGGTTGTGATTGCTCATAGGTAGACGTTTTATCAGAACATGCAAACGGGTCTCTAAAGTTGCAAGGTTGAGATATTCCTCCTGAAAAAACAGAAACCGAACAAGATAATGCACAAACCAAAACAACACAACAGAAAGTATCAACTTTACTTTAAAAGTTAAAATTCAACTATAAATATTTTAATGCATACATCACATAAACAAAGCATGTTTTTTTTTTTCGGAAAGGGCTATACAAACAACAACAACAACATACCCAGTATATTCCCAAACGGGTTGGGGTCTGGGGGTCAGTTGTACGCAGACCTTACCCTTGTAATTATACAAGGAGGCTGTTTCCGTAGCGACCCAAGGTGCATTGCGTCGTTTGGTATATTTTTTTTCTAGAGACTTCACTAATAGAAGAAGCACTAGAATTTAATTGAGCCATTTTGATTTAGACCATTATTAGCACTATGCCAGAAGAATTGTCAACAATGACTCTTCCAGCTCCATTTGCAATGGCTATACATCAACAACATCAACATACCTAGTATATTCCCAACGGGTTGGGGTCTGGGGGGTCAGTTGTACGCAGACCTTACCCTTGTAATTATATAAGGAGACTGTTTTCATAGCGACCCAAGGTGCGTTGCGTCGTTTGATATATTTTTTTCTAGAAACTTCACTAATAGAAGAAGCACTAGAATTTAATTGAGCCATTTTGATCTAGTCCATTATTAGCACTATGTCAGGAGAATTGTCAACAATGACTTCCAGCTCCATATGCAATGGACATAATCAAGATAAAAATATATCAAGATAAAAATATAAAATTAACCAACCGTTGTCGTGGCACTCTTGAACAAGGCCTCTTCTAGACGTTTCACTAAATCAAGCATTTTCTTATTAGGCACGTCCTGAGATTGTGGCCGGCGCTGCATAAGAAATTCCCAGCTGAATAGGAGCAAACCAAAAGTGTCAGTAGTTATTGAATATAACAATGAAGCCTTTAACAAGAAGAGATGAAGAAGGAGAACATAATGTTAAAACAGCAGCAACAGAATGATGTGATAACACGAGATAAAAAGTATCAAGTCCAAATATATAGATACCTAAAGCACCATAACAAAATAGAAATTGAGAATGAGTATGGTGATGTATATTTACATCTAAGGAAAGCAGAATATAACACTCGTGTAAAATAGAATAGCACTTACATCTTTTCTTGCATATATCTGCGAGTTTTCGCATATTCACCGTCCGCATTTGAGACACCACGATGAACATTAGGATTTTGCATCTGCCCAGATATAGAAATTCCATTTTGCTGTGGCAACCCAGGCAACATAGTACCAGCTTGGTTCGATACCTGCCCTGATATCTGCCCTGAATGGTGCGTTTGAAAATTCATTTCTTTATTTGTGCTAACAGATGTGTAATTCATAGAGCATAAAATCCATCAAATTAGTTGAACAGATCAGCTGTATTGAACGAAATTTCCCTTGACACGAGCAGCAAGAATCCCAACTTAGCCAGAAATCTGTAAAATAAAGCTTCCAAATTTCAGGGATAAGACTAAATTAGGAATCGGTGCAATTGTGTTTTAGCTGGAACTCAGGAATTATTGCATACTACATTGAGCATGCAGTCCTCTTCTCAACAAGAGGCAGCAAAAACCATTTGTGAATGAGAGACATTTCATATGCGATCGCAAAAGAAAGACATACCAATCAATTTGCGAATGTATATATTATCATCCCCGTTCGATGAGCACTTAAATGTTAGCCTATAGTGTCATGCCTCAAACTAACTCAAAGTCTAGCATAATTCTAAAAATAATTCACACTCCAAACTAACTTAGTGATGAAATTGAATTTAAAGAAAAATTTAAAGAAAAAATACCAAGACACTGAGGATGTCAATCACAGAAGTCGCATTAGAAGACAAATTTCCAAATCAGTTGAAATACAAAATTATAAATACTAAATAGTGCCTCTTTTTCACCAACACATACTTAAAGTTGACATGTTCCCGAACGAATTACAAAACTAGATGCATCACCGTGACAAGACTAGACCTATGGCCATGGACACAAACACAATGACAAACTGCATTAATGTTTCACACCTAAGTGATAAGAGTCCCAAAAGTTATGGTATAAAAACTGACCAACAAAATACAAACACCAAACTCAGCATAGACAAAAAAGACACATCAGAGACATATTAGTAACACGTGACTAAATCGAACGAAATAGCAAATATTAAACTTTACAATAAAAATAGAAACTTCCCACATTATGTCATATTAGACCAGATGAAAGGTAAAATTTTACATTAATATCTCTATGAGGTTACATCAAAGTCCTCTGCCCTCCATAGGAAGTGTTAGTGTCCACGAGCATAAACTTTATTTATGCCAGTAGGTACAGCATAGCTTCTTCTCATTGTTTCACAAATAACGCATTCTACTTCAATTCACATAAGTGTGCATTCTAACAGCTCAACTCATAGTTAAAGCTAACGACGTTAAAGAACCAACAAAAAGTTTATAAATTTATAAAATGTTGCCTGCTCTCTTAGCTCTATTAGTGAGCTAATCAACTGGTATTTGATCCAAACACCGAATTGCGAATGAAATTTGATACCTTTGACGAAATCTTAGCTGTAGATTAGCTAACATCGAACTCAGTCGGACAAACACTTGATCAATATCACGACAACACAGACCAAATCGCATTCAAACATATTGGGCATGCTAAATCACACTGTACCTAATAAATCGAGCTACATTCAAGCAAATCTGGAGGTGCTAGGGTTCATCAAATTGGGGGAAATCAATTTGGATTATCGATTTGACAATATACGTGATGGGTTTCTCAATGGGGATAGCACAGTAGCATAATTAACAAAATTGGACCCCATTAACAGCCAAAAATCAACTCTAACCAAAATCAATCAAAGATGGCACCTTTACTGAAAGCGCGATGAATAGGAGATGAGCAACAGAAAGTGATAGTGACAGAATAAAGGAAGTCAATGAAGCCAAGCCGTTGCCCGTGAGCTGAATGTGGCGGGAGTGCTCGGAACGGCGTCGTAACGAAGTCCTGCTTGAAGGAAAACGACGATTTGGAGAAGGAAAGGCTGATTTACACATGGACACTTTGTTTAACTTCTGGGCATAGTTGACGCTTGATGGTAATTAACTTTTTTTTTTTATTTTTTATTAGATACATACATATTTTTTTTTTTTTTTTTTTTTTTTGTGGTAATATTATATCAAATATAGTTTTATCAAGATCTATAAATAATCTATTGTTTTCTCATCTATATCTATTGCTATTGAAGGAGGTGATGGAATAATGTAAAATAGTAATTTTGATTGTTTTGTAATTAAATAAGTTGACTTACTATTAAAGAAAATATAAAAAAAATTTACTTTCATATTTATGACTAACATATGAAAATAAAATTATGCATACGTAAATCGTGCAATTCAGTTACTAGACCGATTTTCTATAAAAATAAAATTTTATCAATTTAAAAAAAAAATTGTGATAGTTATCAAAAAAAAAAAATTGATTCTTTGTTAATTACGAACTAGTGCGTATCCCGTGCGATGCACGGGTAAACGATATTAAATAATAATTATAAATAAGTATCGAGTTCGAGTCACCCAATGAAAGAAGTGGGGAACCACTATTGATCCTCTCTTAAAAGAGCAAGAAAATATATTATAAATTAAAGATGAGGGTAAATGATATTAAATAATAATTATAAATTAACGATGTGGGTTAACATGTCATATAATTTACAGTATATCAATTTATTATAAACTATATAAAATTAGTTTGTTCAAGAGAACTGATATAGGATATTATACTAGACCCGGTTTAATGGATAAAGCGGATACATATTGGAAGATAAGCCCACTAAGACATTTAAGCCCAACTTGGGCCCAAAAGGTACACTCCCCCTATAAAAGGGGGCCAAAGTACCTCATTCTCACATTCTCTCCTCATTACATGACTACACTTTCTCTCTCTTGAGCTGAACACTGACTTAAGCATCGGAGGCCCGACGCCGGGGCCACCCCCTGCGTTGGGTTCTGCAGGTGCGGAGGCCGTTTGAGTTGAAGGAGCCGGGTGAAATCTATTCACTTCACTTCCCATTCGTACGCTTTTCCCTACATCAGTTCGTATCAGCAGTCAAGTACGATCGCGATGTCGCCGGGACGAGAAGATGCTGCAAACAAACAACGTGATACCACCTTCAACGATCGATTTCAACAGATTAACTACCGATTTCAAGAGTTGGACGTGCGTTTTACGAATTTGTTTGCCGATCTTTCGACGGGGATCGAGAATGTGTGTTTGACGCCAAACAACGTGGTTGTTACGGAATGACAGACGGACCGTGATGGGGGCGTGACTATCGCGAGGGATACAGAGGCGGTCGTGGGGGAAGCAACCATGTCGGGGCGCCCCGACAGCGATCCCAGCCACCTCTTAACGGCAACGGCGTTGGCGACTATATCGGGTCGGCTAACCCG
>CACSLK010030184.1:16645837-16666817 GCA_902706635.1 Striga hermonthica | reverse complement strand
TATTTTTGCAGTAATATGGGCCCCGCATGGGACGTCGCAACGATTATGTCCTTGAATGGGAAGTCGTCATTCACACCCGATTTTTTGAGTATTTTGGCCAAAGATAGTTTTCTAGAGCCGAAGCCGATGCCCAATAATTGGTGGACCATTTTCAGTTTGCCTTTCACGAAGTCTCCCATCAACGGGATGCTTGACCGTTGTTATGGATTTGAGCGCGGAAAACAAGGTGGTGTATTTTGTGTTCATTCAGTTGTGTCGGCTTTGCGTATGGTGACGTGTACATGTGTCTTCGCAGTAGTTACGTCCTTCACCGAGATTTTGTTTATGTTCGAGGTTGTTGGAAGACCTTCAACATTCGTGTTCGATCGAGGAAAATGTCAGGGGTATTGGGGACGATTCCAACGGAAACGGGTCGGATTCGAGGCTGAATCCTGCTCAACCGAGGGAGAATTATGAGGATAGTTGATGAGGATAGAATAATAATAATAATAATAATAATAATAATAATAATAATAATTATTATTATTATTATTATTATTATTATTATTAATTTTAATTATATTATTAAATCATTAGTAGCTTGAAGAATAAGCTAGGGTTTAATTTAGGGGCTTTATTTAAAGGATCTTATGCTTTGTTATTAGACAGTTGAATATGAAATAAGAAATATGTTCTTTTTGTGTTTTAACGAGAGAGTATCTCGTTTTATTCTTCTCATTCGTACGCTTTTCCCTACATCAACACTAGTGCGTATCCCGTGCGATGCACAGGTAAACAATATTAAATAATAATTATAAATAGGTATCGAGTTCGAGTCACCCAATAAAAAAACTGGGGAACCACTATTTATCCTCTCTTAAAAGAGCAAGAAAAATTATTATAAATTAAAGATGAGGGTAAACGATATTAAATAATAATTATAAATTAATGATGTAGGGTTAACATGTCATATAATTTACGTACATCAATTTATTATAAAAGATATGAAATTAACTTGTTCAAGAGAACATAAAATTTGTATATTTAAACAATTAAAAACTCCTAAAATATTATATTAACATATGTAAAATTATCTAAAATTTTCTATATTTTATTAAAAGATGTGAAGTCACTTATAACTTTTCTAAACTATTTTGTTAAGAAAATATATCTAAAAAGATTAAAGTTTACATTGTATGAAAGATGTTTTCTAAATATGACTACAATGAATACATTATAAAGTTTTTGAAAGAAAATTTACCAAGTATATATAAAATAAATATTGACATGATGCTGAAAATTATGACGACACCACCGTACCTGAAAATTTGAGTATAGAAGATTTCAAAATTATTAATATTATTCTTTTGAGTAATTTGAGTACAAAAAAATTCAAAATTATTATTATCATTCTTTTAATTAGTTTGAGTACATAAGTTTCAAAATTATTGTTATTTTTTAGTTACTATGAAAATTAATATTATTATTATTTTAAGTAATTTGAGTACAGAAGATTTCAAAATTATTATTATTTTTTACTTATTTTAAAAAAAAAAAATTATATGCATGAAATTCCATGCTATATGGAGATTTATCAATTTTATAAATAAACTGGAATTTATTTTATATTGAATGGAGACTAAGACAATTTCGAAAAAAAAACTCTCTATTTTCAAAATTATCCTCTTGATTTTTGAAATAATGCATGTGTAATTTGATTTAATTATTGTAAAATTTTGAAAGTTATGGAAAAAAAAATTAAGTGATTAATTTCAATTGATTTGAAATTCTTAAACCATTTTGAATTTCGTGCAGATTAAAACCAAAAAAAATGAAAATTCATTATGATTTTGTAATTTCCAAGAGGTTTTTTAATTTTAAAGTGGCACAAAAAAAAACCTTCATTTAAGGATATGGATAGAAGAATGTGATTAGATATTTTTTAAATTCAATTTGAGCAAAATCCTTTATATTAGAAAGATATTTTGAATTAAACCCAATTTTATGGCAACTAAAATGAGAAGGGATTTTGAATTTCAAATTTTCAATTCAAGTTATAAGAAAAAAAATTTCGGCAATCTGATTGTTTTGAATAAAAAACACAATTAAATTTTTTTAAATCGAATTTATAGGTAAGTTGTAAATTTTTCTCGTCTAATTAAAAATATATGTGAATAATAAGTATAATTATAAATCTTATATTGTTTCATTAATTAGATGATTTTATTTTTATATAAAATATTCAAAATCGAAAAATTGAAGTGGTTAAGTAATATATTAAACTATAAATAACTGACTATTTCATTTACGTCGTCAAAGTTAATGTTGACACGTAAGTTATGAATAGTTACTTATTTGACTTATGAATTTGGAACTCAAATTTAGACTACACATTAAATTACAAATTTTTTATTTTATTAACAAATGTTTCTTCAAATCTTATGGTAGCATATCGATAAAAATAAAATTAAATTAGGGAGAAATAAAATATTTGATTGAGATTTTTTGAAAATTTTAATCAATAGATTAAAATCAATTATTGATTTCACATTAACTTAAATAAAAAATTACGTATGCATATAAATTATTCGCACTAATATTTACTAATAATTACTAAATTATTGCTATTGAAATTTTTGGAAATCAAATAGTCCACCTCGGTTTTTTTTTTCTATACCAAAAATAATTGAAAGAATTCACATAAATAGGGATTCTTTCCAAATAATTAAAAAGGTGTTGTATTGAGATAATTATGGACGTTTTAGTTAAAACTTCTTTAGTTATGCTATTTTTAGTATGTAATTAATGATTTTGGCGGGAAATTGTTTCTAAATTTGTAAAAATGTTATTCTTTTTATATAATGATAGATGAGATATAGAAATGATAGAATATAAATTCACCATTATGATACAATATCGTGAAAATTCTCAAAAGTACAAAATAAATATTAAAATGGTAATTATAAGTAATAGTTCGAACATTTTTTTTTTTGAGAAAAGATATGTTATTTAATAGTTTGTAATGTATGTTCATATATGAAGTGTACTTGTATAAATAGAGCCACAAACACTAAATAGCCGTCGTAATATTTTATATATATTTTTATTTTTTATTTTTGATATATTATTATTATTATTATAGCTCGGTTTGGCCCGATGCCCTCTATAGTTATGGTTAAGTCCATTTATTGGTAGCTCGATTAAATCTGAGCTTTTTAAGCCCGAACCATTTGGCCGAAAGCACACTAGGCTAGCCTGAAACCGCTGGGGTTAGCCCGTTTAACATTACTTGGGTCCAATAAATCATGAGTTCGAGTCACCCAATGAGGAACTGTAGTTGATCATCTTTTAAATAGAAGAAAAAAAAATAACATTTTGTCTTATCAATTTTGCTACAAAGCCATCAGATGACACGACTTATGGAGCCATTCACATTTATTCACTAATAATGTATTGACACATATTCTACAATAGTTACAATTTGAACAAGTGTCAATACATTAAGTGATGGATGACCCTATAAAAAACCTGGCTCCAAATAATTTCAGTTTGTCTTATACTAGTATGTAACCCGTGCGATGCACGGGCTGTATTTATTTTACAAAATATTAAAAATTAAAATGTATTAATAAATAAAAGATTGATAATTCGTAGGAAAATTATCAACCATAAACTGTTCCTCATGCAAAAAATATATTATTTAAACTTTCTTGTACACAACATTATTTGTACAATAACTGAGCAACTCGTCGTCCCCACAAACTAATATTTTCAACACTTTTCTATTACTTACACGCGAAACAAACAACATAATTGTTCGTGAGTAAAAATCGATTTTTTTAAGAACATGACAACGTACAATAAATGTTGACATTGACTCTTCTTGATCTATTACTTAACATGCCAACGTACAATAAATGTTGATCTTGACTCTTCTTGACCTATTACTTACACGCGTAACAACATACAATTGGTCGTGATAAAAAAAAAAAAATAAGACATGCCAATGCACATCTCTTATCTATTACTTACACGTAAAAACAACAACATATAATCGGTCGTTGCTAAGAACCAATTTCTTTAATAATATGCCAACGCATATAAAGACTGACCCTGATCTTAAATGAAACCCTAAGATTAGAAGTAGCTGGTGCTCTAGAACTTACATGAAATCCTAAGATGGATTTTTTTTTATAATATGATAATTTACTTAGGCAGTCAGGCAATGAGTTGTTAGTTTAATATCGATTATACATGATTAGCCATAGTTTTTAAACCCAGTCCGGTAATCGACCGGGGTAGGTCTCCGGGTCACCGGTTCAACCGCCGGGTCACCGGGTCAATTGCTGAACCAGATAATTAATTTTAAAATTTATAAAATTATATATAGAGTATTTTGTGATATATAAATATACATAAAAATAACAAAATTAAATGTTTTGTATGTAAAATTTGTAGATTTAAAGTGGTAATAATATGTCTATATTTACCATATAAATATATATACATAGTTTTATTTTTTTTAAACAAAAAAGAAAATTAAAAAACAAAAAAAACAAAAAAATTAATATAGGGACCGGGTCAACCGGGTTGGTCCAGCCGGTTCAATGCCCCGGGTCGACCGGGTCAAGGCCGGGTCGGCCGGTTTTTGACCGGGTTTGACCGGACCTGTTGTTGGCCGGTCCAAATAGCCCACCCGGACCGGTTCTGGCTCCGGGTCGACCGGGTCCTGGATCGACCCGCCGGTCCGGTCCGGGTCACAAAACACTGTAATTAGCTATATAATATTCACTAAAATTTCTATGTTTCTTATACAAAAAGACTGACAATGACTGTTTAATGGAACCCCAAAATCAAAACGAACTGGTGCCGCTAGAACTTAAATGGAAGTCTAAGATGGATCTATTTATAATATGATAATTTATACAACAATTAGACAGATGAATTGGTGTATATCTACAAAAATATTAATGAATAATACAAAATATTAAATATTACATCACGCTAATTTTATGAGAGAGATTATATATATTAGATATAAAATATAAAAAATTAGTGATTAGACATTACTTCAGACTAATTTTTTCAAGCCAAACAATTTATAATTGAATGTGTGACAACTTGTTATATATTTTCAAACTGAACAATTTTTAATTGGACAACTTTCCTAATATATGTGTGACAACTTTTTAGGTAGTAAATTTATATATATATATATGTATATAAATATATATATATATTGCAATAAATTTATATTTTGTGTATACAAAAACAAAAAATTATTTTTTTTTTTTTTGTTTCGAAACGACATATATTATTACTCAAAAGGAATTTGTACAGAACGTGGGTTAAATAGCCCAAAACTGCCACAAAGCAGATAGGAGGGACATCTAACAGAAGAGCCCTATAGCAAAACACAAAATACTAAGATATGATATTTGCTATCAGCAGCATCAAAGGCACTGAACCAATAGCATAGACCTTATCTAAGCTGCTCTCGACTACAAAAAGCAACAAGCCACTGAACCAAAGAACCTAGCTAGTTGCTACAAAATGCAGCTCAAAAGACAAGAACCAACTAAAAACAGAGAACACAAAGCAGCACTACTATGAACACAAAACACTAATCAAAAAACAGGTAGACTATCAGAAGCACAGAATTCAGAATTCCCTCTATTCCCTGCAAACCATGTTCACCACTGAATGCTCATGCCTAACTTGCTTGTTGAAAGTTATTTGGTTCCTGGACTTCCATATACCTCATAGGATGTAAGCTGTTAGTTGAAGCCTTGCTTCTGAGGTACTGGAGTTACTCACATTGCATAATTTTGTCCACCAAGCTTTAAAGCTTCCTGTATCTATCTCTTTCTCATCCCAGCATAAGGGAGAGAGTCTCCATCTAAGTTTGGCTCAAGCCTAACTTGCTTGTTGAAAGTGATTTGGTTCCTGGACTTCCATATACCCCATAGGATGTAAGCTGTTAGTTGAAGCCTTGCTTCTGAGGTACTGGAGTTACTCACGTTGCATAATTTTGTCCACCAAGCTTTAAAGCTTTCTGTATCTATCTCTTTCCCATCCCAGCATAAGGGAGAGAGTTTCCAGATAAGTTTGGCTCTTGGACAATTAAAAAACAGATGTTCTAAGTTTTCTTCAGCTTCACCACAAGCATACTATACAAAATTTTAAAAATTTTCCTTTTAAATACAATTGACAAAAATAATACCAATAAAGGGAATTGGTATATATCTAAAAAAATTGTATATATCTCATATAAAATCGTTCATTCTCAAAATCTGCTACAATGAAATATATATTTAAGTATTAATATAAATATATTTAGATATTAATATAAATTTATATTTTGTAATTGTTGGTTCTAATAAATATGATAAAATAAAAAAGAATCCTCACATATGAGAATTCCAAAATTGGTGCCATATAAATTTAAATATTACTATAATTTTTTGATTTTTTTCTGTACTATGTAACATATATGCTAATCTGAATCAATGATTCTAATAAATCTGTTAAAATAAAAAAGAATCCTTGATAAATAAGAGTTCGAAAAAATCGGCTACATATAATATTTACATAATCTTTGCCTACAAAACCACTATCAACGTAATTAAAGAAAACCAAGAATTTACTAAAACAAACACAAACCGAGAATCGAGTTATATGAAAATTATGCAATTAATGATTTATTTTTTATTTAGATCATTTTATATTATTTTCATCTATAGTAGGTAATTAATGTTTCAGGCGGAAAATGCTCATAAAATGTTCAGGTACAAAAAAATCATATGTTACTAACAACGTAATTGTAAACAATATTATTAGTTTTATTATTGGGCACACTACAATAAAATGATAAAATTTCAATGGAAATCTGTTCCAAAAGTTATTATTCCAACGAAAATTCCAAAGGATATTTCCATACTATTATTTCCGTTAGAAATTTTCAATGGATTCCAACGGAAATTCCAACAAAAATATTATTTCCGTTGGATTTGACGATTCCAACGGTGGATTTTTCAACGGGGTGGAAATAAAAATTCCAACGGAATTTGCATATTCCAACGAAAATTCCTACGGTAAAAAAACCATTGAAAATATAGCAGTTGAAATCATCAAATTTCTAAGAGTGACACTCACTCTTGTTTATCGTCATGACAATATTAATGAATGTTTATCTAAAAAACTTAATCTTTGAAATGTAGTGATCGTGTGTTATTTTTTAATTTCGTGATCGATTTACTCTTTTATTAATTATTTGGTTTGAATCAATATATAACAAATTTTGTTGCCAATCGTTATTAGAGTTTTTTAATTAATTTGTGTAAATGCATAAATAAAAAGAGACCTAAATTATGAAAATTTTTTCATCTTTTGAAATCAAATAAATGACAAACACTATCTTTTAAAATAAATAATGATAATGATTATAAAATTATATTATCAAAACCGATAAGGTATATAAAATTCGTTTTCCTTTTCAAATCGATAATGAAGAAAAAAGTCTAATTGGTGAAAAGATGATATATACAAATCATGATTTTAGAAATCTGATATATACAAATATTAGCATGCGGTTTTAAACAATTTAATAATATAATAATAGGCTGAATGAATTATGATTCAGATTCATGCAGAATTTTTTTTGAACAGATTTCTAAAATCATGATATATACAAATCATGATTTTCCTTGGCGATTTATTCGGATTTCCAAATTGTTTGGAAAAATAGGAGATTTAATCGAATTTTGATTCCTTATTGGTTACTAATATAAAAATGTTTGATATTATTAATAAAAAAGGGAAAAAGTTGATTTACTATTTTTAGGAGATAATTAATGAAAGTGGCGAGAAATTGTTTCTAAATTTGATTTATGTTAATCCTTATTATATAGTATTAACATATATGTTAACATATAAGTAACATATATATTATTTTCACATAAATACTAATATATATATATATATATATATATATATATAAATTATTTCTAACAAATATTAGAAATATGATTGATTTTTAAAAAGAATCATTAATTGATAATTATTAAATATACGTATGGTAAGTGTATTTCTTAAATTAAGTGTATTAAGTATGATAAGTGTATTTCTTAGATTTATTTTGATTTTGATTCCATATTTTGATTGTATTCCTAAAAAAAAGGGATAAAAAAGATATGCTAATAAATAGAAATTTTGTTAATTTACTATTTTTAGTCAATAATTAATGAAATTGGCGGGAAAGTGTTTTTTTTTTTTTTCGATACAAACGAAGGAGGCCAAAGGCCTAAGAATGACTAGGCTAACACTCTACGAGGGTACGACACCCCGCTAATGTCATGATCAAGCCAAGCTCCTAGTCTCGGCGGGGGAGATGCAATTCGTTGGAAACCCAATGGAGCTGTAGCCGCGAGTCCCGACAAATAATCCGCCGAATAATTCGCCTCTCGATGCACATGATTAATCTGAACAAGCCAATTCCTTTGAATCAGTTCTCTTATAGCACGGACAATGGAGTCATGGGCCCCGAAGCTGCTCCCGAGACCATTGATCATCTTGGCCACAGCTTGGCTATCAGTCTCCGCTATAACCTGACGGAATCCTCGGTCCCAAGCCAAATGCAGTCCCTGAAAGATACCCCAAAGCTCGGCACCTGTAATGGTGTTGAATCCAATATTCATAGTGAATCCATCTATCCACTTCCCGCGCTCATCACGAATCAATCCGCCCGCCCCACTCAGGCCTGACGTGCTAGCAAAGGATCCATCCGTATTAACCTTAATCCATCCCGGATCCGGGGGTTTCCAATGTATCATCCGCACGACGTAGCTGTCCGCGCCCACACGCCTATAGGCCTCTGAAGCTCGGGTATACGACTCCATGTTACGCAGCACCTCCATCCGCCTATTCTCACATGATAGTGAACGGGAATTGAATATGCGGTCATTCCTCCACTTCCTCGTGTTCCATACAGTAAAGGCAAAAAGGCAGCTCCAATCTTTATATTGCCCAATCCGCAAGGCCCTGAGATTACTGCACAACCACAGCTGAAAAGGCTGATGGAAAAAACTGTCGAGCTCCCCCACCGGAATCAAGAGTTTCCACAGGCGCGTTGTAGTCGGGCAGTCCCGGAGGACGTGAAGGGCCGACTCCTCCGCACCACACTCGTCGCACATCGCTGAGCTTGAAATATGTCATCTGGCTCGTTCCTTATTTGTTAACAATCGATCCCTTGCCGCCAACCATAGAAAAGCACGGACCCTCTGCGGGACTAACGTACGCCATACTAACTTCCAAAGCATGTTGTCCGTGTCGCACACCGTCGAATTGAGAGCCGATACGCAGTTCTAGTAGAGAAAGCGTCGTCCTGTGAGGGGCCCCACAAGATATGATCCTCGCCTGCGGTGGCCCGCGGAGGGAGGATACCAGCGATGCGCAAAATCAAAGTCGACGGGAGCAAACCATGAAAAGCGGACCATTTCCATTCTCCCTGCTCGTCCACAAACGCCGAAACCGTGGAGTGCAGGCTATTCTCATCTGGCCTGCTAGTTGCATGATGAAGAAGCGGGCCAGCCGTACCAAGCCAGGGGTCGAGCCAAAACCGAACTGTGGCGCCATTGACCAAGCTCCAGCGAACTTGTTTAAGGATATCAGGCCATACCTTGCCTAGGGCCCGCATTAAAGCTGATCCTCGTTTGCATCGAGGAGTTTCCAGTCCAGACGAGCGCGAGATGCTATATTTAGCTGTTAAAACTCTCATTCAAAAGGAGTCACAATTCGTGAGAAGCACCCAACCTAATTTCATTAACAGGGCATAATTCATCCGTTGCAAGTCTCTTATGCCTAACCCTCCTTCATCCTTTGGTTTGCACACGTCGCGCCATGCAACCAAAGGAATTTTTTGTTTTTCGTTTGTACCTCCTCAGACGAATGCCCGACTACGGCGCTCCAACCTTTCAGTAAGTGTGCTTGCCAGTAAAACAGATTGCATGGAAAAGTAGGGTAGTGAATTTAACACTGACTGGGTGAGGGTCACCCTCCCGACGAGGGAGAGGGTCCTCATGTGCCACCCGGTTAGACGCGCTTCAACCTTGTCCACGATATACAAAAAAGTGGATGAATTTATTCGGTCATGGAGGACTGGGACACCCAAATATCTCCCCAAATTATCCGTCCATTTGAAGTTAAGGAAGTCCGCCATTTGGTGTTGAGCATCAAGTTGTACATTCTTAGAGAAGAAGACTTGGGTCTTGGCTGCACTAACTTTGAGCCCCGAGATGTGGCAAAAGAAATCGAGAGTCTGCTTAAGAACCCTTGTCTGGTCCTCCGAAGCCTCCATGAAGAGAAGGAGGTCTTTAGCGAACATTAAGAAAGGGACCGAGACAGCCCCCCGACCCACTGATATTGGCTTCCAAGCTTTAGCCTCTACTGCTTTATCAATGATTTGAGCCAGTCTCTCCATGCATAGCACGAAGAGATAAGGGAAGATGGGATCTCCCTGACGAACCCCTCGCGAAGGATGAAATTCCTCCCCTATCGTCCCATTCCACAACAGGTTCATCGACGCCGAGCGTACACAAGCCATGATGGCTCTAATCATGATGTCCGGATATCCGGCTAGCTGGAGGGTCTCTTCGATGAATTCCCACCTTAAGTAATCATACGCTTTTTCCAGGTCTACTTTGATAACCATATGGCCCATCACTCCATTGTTGCGCCTCATAGAATGGATAAGTTCTTGAGCTACAACAATATTGTCGATAATACTCCGGCCCGGGACAAAACTAACATGGGCTGGGTGAATGAGCCTGGGAAAGGTCTCTTTCATATGATTCACCAGAATTTTAGTGAAGAGCTTGTAGATGATGTTGAGCAGGCTTATAGGTCTGAAGTTTTTGATGGAGGTTGCATTCTCGATCTTGGGGATTAAGACAAGAAGCATTCGGTTCACCTCTCTCGGAACTTGTCCATGGCACCATATTTGTCGGATGAACTCCCGGAATGAAGGACCCACAACATCCAGTTCTGTTTAAAAAATAGGGTGTTCAAACCGTCCATGCCCGGTGCTTTTAAAGGTCCCATGCTATGAAGTACAGTGAAGACTTCACTATCCGAGATATCCTCCTTCATAGACCGCATGCTACCCTCCTCACACTGATGGAACAAATTTGGCATGGGCTTGTCTAACTCGGGGTTTGATCCCGCCGTGTATATATTTTTGAAGAACTCCGTAGCTAAGGCCCGTAGGGCCTCTTGGTCGGAGACACGAGTCTCGTCCTCATCCACTAGTTCCATAATTCTCCTCCGCCGCCGTCGGGCTTTGAGTTGCTGATGATAATAGGTAGTATTCCGGTCTCCAAGATACATCCAGTCCCTTGTGGACTTCTGAATAAGAAGCATTTCCTCTTGCATGATGACATCATCCAATTCCGCCCGCAACTGGGTTTCAAGGGTCGCTAGTCTCTCAGAGTAATAGAATTGTCGACTTCTTTGTATACCACTAATTCGGGCCAGAAGCCTTTTCTTTCGCTGAAAGATGTTTCTGAAAACATTAAAATTCCATGTTTTCGCAACCATTGCAAAATTCTTGGCCGTATCTAGGAAGCAAGTTGCAGGGGTCCATGATTCGTGAAGCATTTCTGGAAAACCTGGATAAAGAAGCCATGCCGCAAGAAAACGAAACGGTTTTGCTCCTTGCGGTGTAAGCTCCACACGACCAAAGGCTAACATAATAGGGGAGTGATCCGATCGTATACGCAGGAGAATTCAGACCCTACTTGTGTCATATTTGTCCATCCAGGCCATGTTGGCAACAAAACGATCAAGCTTCTCGGTGACTCGCCCGTGCTGGCCCTCCCGGACCCACGTGAAGAGGTGGCCATCGGTTGCTACCTCTTGTATACTATGCGTAAACATCCACTCCCCAAAGTCCTTACTCACATTGTGGTGGCTAGATGAGCCTCCCATTTTTTCCGAGTGATGGAGAAGGAAATTAAATTCACCCCCGAGAAGCCAAGGTTCCGTGATACCGACTGCGAGCCTCTCAAGCGTGGTCCACAGCCTGCGCCGAATAAAAGGGTTGGGGCTCGCATAGATAAATGATATTAGGTTATCCTCATCTTGTTAGCGCGCCCTTACATGGAGCAGCTGTCGAGTGGAAAACATGACTTCAATATCCACCTCGTCTGACCAAAGGAGCCATATGCCTCCAAAAAAGCCCCGGGCCTCCACCTGAAAAGAGTTTTCAAATTTGCTATACCTCACAAAGCTATCCGTGTTGTCCCCACTAATTCGAGGCTCAAATAAGGCGACAACATCCGGTTTGGATTGACAGATAACAGTAGAGAAAGCTCCCCGAAATTCGGCTGAGCCCGCTCCCTGAACGTTCCAAGTTATAATATTCATGGTCAACTTCACCGAAGAAAAAAAAAACGATCGGGGGCACTTTAAGCGAGGCTCGGGTCCCACGATATTGAGGCTTCCTCCATGCTCACGGGGCGGTTCGTTCCCCCATCCATATCCATTGGTCCCCGACGTGGGTGTGGCTCCTCCGGCCATGGTTCCTCAAGATTGATGTCGTGTTCTCCCTCCGCCATGACCGCATCGTCGGCGAGGTCAATGGTGGCAGGTTGAGATGAGTCGGTGAGTGGTGGAACGGTGTCTTGGTCGTCCTCAACGATAATAGCCCGGTGTTTAGATGGGCTAAGTCCTGCACCAACAGTGATATGGCTAGCATGGGTCGAAGATTGGGCGTGGGTTGGAACTCTTGCATTTATCGTATTTGCTGCTGTGAGATCTTTTGGCCCATTATGTTGGGCCTCGGCAACTGATTTGTCACGAATTGCCTTAGGTCCATTAATCGCCATTTGTCCATTAACGTGTGGCCCGCTTTCACGATAGGCCTGGTTAGTAGCCTTCTGCTTACTCTTAATTATGCGCCAATCTTTTTCTCTCGAGATTTTAGCGGTTTCTTTCGATTGCACCGATTTGTCCTCACTTTCTGCCACCTGATGGCTTCCAAATTCGAAAAGGGGTGAAGATTCCCGAGGATCCTTCTTTTCCAATATACCAAATTGGGAGCCATATTTTGTGGCCATTTGCGGATTCTTAGAGATCTGGCCCCTATCCGTCCCTCTATCACGCCTCTGATATGGTTGGCGCACTTTCTGTGGGACCTGCATCCAAGGCCCGAAGCCTGACTCTGGCCCTTTCCCCTTCAACTTCGGATCGTCCTTTGAGGTGTCAACGTGGCTCAGGCCACCACTATTGCTGGTATTCCGTCGGGTCTCCGGGTTAACGTTGTGCTCCGTCGTTTGCGGTTGGTGAGGGCACACATGGCTCGAATGCCCCAAGCGACCACATTGAAAGCATATGTTGGGTAGATTCTCGTAGACAATCCGTTGGTGCTGCCCATTAATGGTGAAATTCGTGCGTAGGGGTTTCGTAATATCTACCAACACTGCAAGTCTCGTGAACTTTCCACGGGTGAGAGCGGCCGTTTGCTGGTCTATTTTGACGACCTTCCCCACTATTTTGTCAAGCTTGAAGCTCAAGATAATATTTGGGAAATTTTCTCTGTTATTTCATTAAATCAAAAGTTACAGAAAATGAAGACGATGCTCAACTTATATGGTTGAGCTTAAGTCCCATAATGACCAATGCAGAACTGACACGTCTCCTAATTAGAGGTTAAGCCAAAAAAAGAAAACAGCAAACAAAGAAACGCGCCTTTACAAGTAAGAGGCGACTTTCACTTAAAAGAAAAAAAACAACCCTAAGATAAATGCACACATGCATATACGATCACAGTGTGCTTCATCAACATTGAACCAATATTTCACTCCCAACACCCCCCCCCCCTCAAGTGGGAATGTGGCTTAAATCCACCATTCCCAACTTGAGCAAGAAAAACCTGAAATCAACACCTCCCAAAGGCTTGGTGAAAATGTCTGCCGGTTGAAGAGAAGAAGAAATGTGTTGAGGCAAGATGAGTCCTTCCTTGAATTTGTTCCTCACCACATGACAGTCAATATCTAGGTGTTTGGTCCTCGCATGGAAGACTGGATTAGCAGTAATATGGAGAGCTGCTTTGTTATCACACCATAAAGGAACTGGAAGTGAAGCTTGAAAGCTGAGATCCTTAGCTAGCCCAATGATCCACTGGAGTTCACACACTGTAGTGGCCATGGCCCTATATTCAGCCTCTGCAGAGGACTTGGACACTGTCTTCTGTTTCTTAGTTTTCCATGAGACTAAGGCATCCCCCAGAAAAATGCAATATCCAGTAATAGACTTCCTAGTGAGTGCACAAGTTCCCCAGTCAGCATCACAAAAAACTTGAAAAGAGTGATTCACTTGTCTTGGAAAATATAATCCCAATGTGCATCTTCCTTTCAGATACCTCACCAAATGTATAGCTGCAGACCAGTGACTCTCCAAGGGTGCCTTGATGTATTGACTAAGCTGTTGGATGGCATAAGATGCATCAGGTCTTGACAGATTCAAATATAGCAGTCTTCCCACAAGCCTCCTGTAAGGCTCAGGATCTAGTAAGGCAGTACCTTGGTGAGTTGATAAGTTAAGGCCTTGAGGAAAAGGTGTGACAGTAGACTTGCTATCTTGCAGCCCAAGATCCTTAACCAGATCAAGAATGTATTTTCTTTGGCTGAGGTGAACACCCTGGGGTATCTGAACAATCTCCAAACCAAGGAAATATTTGGCAGGACCCAAGTCTTTTATTGTGAAGAGACTGTCCAAATATGATTTTAGGTGTTCAATGTCACAAGTGGAACTCCCTGTGATAGGAACATCATCCACATCGATGATGAGTGCCAGAAATCCTTGAGGAGAGTGCTTTACAAACAAGCAGTTATCATGTGTGGACTGATGAAACCCAAATGCAATCAATTTATCAGAAAACTCCAGGTTCCATTGCCTAGAGGCTTGCTTTAGCCCATATAGACTTCTTTGTAGCAAACATACTTCCCCTTCCTTAGCCTTGTTGTACCCTTGAGGAGGCAACATGTAGACTTCTTCATCAAGAAAGCCATGAAGAAAGGCATTATTGATGTCAATATGATGTAAACTCCAACCATGCTGTATTCCTAAAGCAATCAGTAACCTTACTGTAACCAGTTTGGCCACAGGAGAGAAACTTTCTCTGAAATCAACACCTTCAACTTGAAGATATCCCTTTGCAACTAATATTGCCTTGTACTTGTCAATGGAGCCATCAGGATTCCTTTTTATCTTATAGACCCATTTTGATCCAATTGCCTTTTTGCCTGCTGGAAGTTTAGTCAGTTTCCAGGTTTGATTAAGTTCCAAGGCATCAAGTTCCTTTTTCATTGCTGAAACCCATTGAGGATGTTTGGCAGCCTGACCATAAAATGTAGGTTCTGTATCTGATTTCTCAACTTCTTGCATAAACATCACATGCTCCCTTGGTAAAGTTCCACTGTGTCTAGTATAAGTGACATAGTCTTGTAGCCAAGTTGGTGGCTTTATTACCCTTTTTCCAATAACATCTTGAGAGGCAGATCCACCCACTTCAGTGGATGGTACAATTGTGTTATCAGGTTCATCTTCTTCTTCAAAAATTTCAGATGTTGTTGGTAGAACAGTGTGTGGTGAGTTTTCTGGAACACTTCTCTGAAATGGCAGAATGTGTTCATAAAATGTCACATCTCTTGAAACAAAAACAGTTTCTTCCTTTAGGTCATATAATCTGTGCCCTTTTACTCCTCCCACATTGCCCAGGTAGGCACATGCTTGAGCTCTATCATCAAACTTTCTTCTTCTTGGATCATGTCTGTATGCATAGGCTAAACAACCAAAAACCTTGAATTTCCCATAATCTGGTTTCTTTCCATGAAGCATTTCAAAAGGTGTTTTCCACCCTAACACCTCACTTGGCAATGAGTTGAGAATGTGCACAGCAGTTAGCAAGGAATATGGCCAGAACTTCTTGTCCAGGTCTGATTGAAACAGCAAGGACCTTGCAATCTCCAAAATGGTTCTATGTCTTCTTTCCACTATCCCATTCTGCTGTGGAGTGTAGGGGCAAGTTCTTTGATGCAATATTCCTCTCTCCTTGAACATGCTTTGTACATTTTCTCCCAAAAACTCAGAACCATTGTCTGTTCTGACTTGTTTGACAACCTTTCCAAATTGGACCTTCACCATCTCAAGAAAATGCCTTAAATTCTGATGTGTCTCAGACTTATACTTCATGAGAAATATCCAGGTTCCTCTTGTTTTGTCATCCACTATAGTCAGCATGTAGGACACATTAGTGATGGCTTCATCATGGCAAGGACCCCACACATCAACATGAATTAGGTCAAACATGTTATCTGATTTGGTTAAACTGAGCTGGAATGGCAGTCTCTTTTGCCTTGCTCTATGGCAGACATCACATGGTTTTATATTTTTTCTTCTACAAAAAATCTTCAGAAAGTCAATGTGCTTTAGGCATGATATTGAACTGTGTCCCAGCCTCTTATGCCAAAGCTCCAGTTGTTGGTTTGTAGTATTCTCCTCATTGATTTGGTTGATTGCACAGTGTCTTCCTTTTATAATGTATAGACCACCATGAATCATTCCCTTTGCTAATGATCTCTTCTTTTCAAGGTCCTGCAGCCAGCATGCCTGTCCATCAAAGGTACAAGTCAACCTTTTTTCATCTGTGAGTTGGCCAATGGATAACAGGTTGTATCTGAACTCAGGGACTACTAACACACTGTTTAACATAATTTCTTCATTCAGTCTGACATCTCCAACCTTTGTCACTTTAATCTTAGCCCCATTAGGTAGATTAACTGTAATGGCCATCTCCAAGTTTCTGATATTTTCTACTAAATCTGAGTTGCAACAAATATGCCTGCTGGCACCACTATCAATAATCCAGCTGGTTTCTCCTATGTCTTCCAGCAAAGAAAAACCAAAGTGATTAATATTACCTGAGAAATCACTGTGTTGCATGTAAGAAGAATCTCCAGCTTGTTGTCCTGCCATATACTTGGCAATTTCCTTCTGAAGTAGAGAACTGATATCCCCAAAAGGAATGTGTGCTTGTTGCTTGTCACTTTCAGTTTCACTAGATTTGTTGCTTACACTCTGATCATCTACCATGTTTGCAAGCTGGCCACCTCTCTGGTTTTTCAATTCTTTATACCACTCAGGGTAGCCATTGAGTTTAAAACAACCTTGAATCTCATGCCCATTGTATCCACAATGTTCACAGAATAGTCTTGCCCTTTCTTCCTTAGTAAGTCTAGGTTGTCCTCTCCCTTTCCCTGGATTGATATAGTTCTGTCCAAATGTACCTCTCCCAATATTGCCTCTTCCAAAATTTCCCATTCCCCCAGGTCCTCTTCCAAAGTTACCACCATTGATACCACCTCTTCCAAATCCTCCTTTTGCCAGCATGATTGGGATTTCCAAGCCATCTAAGTTTGAGTTGTACACAGCTTTCTGTTTTTCCACTTTCATAATCATGGAGTAAGCCTTGTTTATTGTAGGCAACGGCTCCATGAGTCTACTTTCTGATTCATTATCTCCATAAGCTTTCTCAGCACCACAGTTACACTCAGGTAAAGCTACTAAACAGGCATACTCATCCCAGAGACATTTCAGCTTTGTGTAGTAAGATGTGACAGTGAGATTACCTTGAGAAAAGTTTGAGATCTCCTTCTTCAGCTGATATCGAAGAGGTCCGTTACTTTCTCCATACCTTTCAGCTAGCTCGTCCCACAGTTGTTTCGAGTTTTTCACACACATGAAGGCTTCAACTATCTCCTTTGAAATCGTGTTCAGTATCCATGACATCACCATGAATTCTACTTTCTGATATTGTTCATAATCTTCTGAATCGAGATCTGGAATCGCAATCGTACCATAGACAAAACCTAGCTTGGATTTCGGTCCTAGCGCTAACCTCATTGCGCGACTCCAGTGTAGATAGTTGGATCCGGTGAGCGGATTACTCACCAACACCATGCCTGGATGATCGGAACCGTGAAGCTGAAGTGGATCTGAATCGCGTGTGTACTTTGTGACTGTTCGTCCATCATTATTGCGCGCCATTGATGACCCGCTCTGATACCATGTAAAGCTTGAAGCTCAAGATAATATTTGGGAAATTTTCTCTGTTATTTCATCAAATCAAAAGTTACAGAAAATGAAGACGATGCTCAACTTATATGGTTGAGCTTAAGTCCCATAATGACCAATGCAGAACTGACACGTCTCCTAATTAGAGGTTAAGCCAAAAAAAGAAAACAACAAACAAAGAAACGCGCCTTTACAAGTAAGAGGCGACTTTCACTTAAAAGAAAAAAAACAATCCTAAGATAAATGCACACATGCATATACGATCACAGTGTGCTTCATCAACATTGAACCAATATTTCACTCCCAACATATTTGACCGATGGTCCGAAATATCTGTTTGTGATAGAGGTGTGTTGGCATTCCGATAAACGGATCCACGCAACAGTAGACGTGATCTCAGCCTCATTAGCGTCGAATTCCAGAGTCCAAGGCTGGACGTGTAGATAGCCTCCACCAATAACGTACGGTCCTCCCGTTAGAACACGCTCCGCATCCTCACGACTTCCTAAGTGGATAAGATAATACCCATTCTCCAGATCCATCGTGTTGCATCCCGCCATGAATGGCCACATCTTCGTCAGGCGGTTATACAATGAAGCCATTGTGATTGAGTCGTCGAAGGGCTTGATCACCACCACATGTTGCCATTCCTTGCATATTCTGTCGAAGAACCGTTGGGCAATAGTAATTTCTGGAACCGGAGTAGAGAGGTCTACCGAGACGTCACCCTCTTCCTCTTCATCCGCTTCATCATCCTCGGCGCTCAAGTCCACATGAGACCTGTGTCTATTCACCATGTCTCTAAAAGTCCAACGCATCGGGGGGCCTCCCATGGGAGCCTGCTGTTCATCCGGTTTAGGTGAGGTCGGATGGTTCTGGTGGTCTAGAAAATCTCCTAGCCTTTTACGGGTTCGCGGACGTTTGGAAGCAGTTTGGAGGGCCGCCGATAATGGTGGGAAGGTAGTGTCAGGTTCGCCGGACGGCGGCGGCGGGTGGAATACCCCTGGGTCGAAGTTGAGCGTAGTCGCCATTTTTTTCTTTCACTGTGTTAATTCAAGATTTAAGAAAGAACAAAGGGAGGGTAGACGATAAAGTCGTGAATAGTGAATAGAGAACATAGCTTCTGTTTGTTTTAACAACTCTATACAAAACTTTATTTTTTTTCTTTTCCCAATGTGCAACATTATTTAAAAATTCTTTGTTATGCCTACAATTACAAATTTAATAACTCTTTTTTTTTCACAATTAAACTGAAATGCATTAAAACTCAACAAAGATAGTACAACCGAACAGTCAACTGACTACAAATACATGCTATCTAAACAATAAGATACCCACACGGGGAAGTAGAACTTTACAACCCCTCCACAGCCCCTATGGCCAACCTACTACAAGTACTACTTAAATCAGAAACACAAAGAAAATTACAGCACTCAAAGGAGGACACTAGAGTATAAATGTCTTCAGCAATAACCCCATAATCACAGTGAAAGTGTTGCTGGTCCTTAAGCTTTAATGCAAGGTCCTTGTTCTCCACACAACAGCTAATGAAGTGATCCTGAGTTGACCCGCTTTCTCTAGAATCCATGTAACACCTCTCAGCATACCTTCCTCAACCTTCACTGTGAATTTGATAGCTTCTGACCAGCTCTGAGAAATAGCATTATTGCTGAAAATACCCCCTCCTAAACCCAGCCAGCCAGAAGGAGAAACCAAGGCACTGACAGCTATCATAAGCTGCCCTACCTCCAACAGAAGCTCTCCCCCTTCTATTTCCTGGGATTTGTACAACACTACATTGGTAGTGATTCTATTTCCTGGGATTTGTACAACACTACATTGGTAGAGATCTATTCTTCCAAGTTTCAGAGTACTCATTCCACCCATAAACAACATTTTTTACTAGCACATACTCTGAGGTCTATTTTTTCTCAAACACCCATGTATTTATAGTCTTCCAAAGCCACCACAGCAAGTAGCTTGAAAGACTGAGTCTATCAATGACATATTCATCAATTTTTTTTGAGCATATATCAAACCACCAATCTCTGAAATTAATGTTTTGGTTTGCTAAATTATCCCACTGCACCCCTACCAACTTCCAACGAGTTTGAGCTCTACTACAAGAGAATAGCAGATGCTCAAGATTTTCTTTTCCCTCCCCACAGATTGGGCACCAGTCATCACACAAAATCTTTTTCTGGTTAAGCCTAACCCCAGTACTAACAAACCCAAACCAACATTTCTATAAGAAGTATTTGATTTTACCTGCAATAGGTAGCTTCCAAGTAGTGTTCTACACCGTCTGGTAAACTGATTTGAGCTTGTTGTAGCTGACTTCCTTCTTAGCCTCACACATCATCAAAAATTCATAAACATTCTTCATTGTCAGCTCCCCTTTGTTATGCCAATGCCATATGACTTTGTCTTTCTGACCACAATGGCTTAAAAGGATATTGAGGATAATATCAGCATCCTTAGGGTTAAAAGTTTGATTATCAGCTCACAGTCCCAATTTCTTTTAGTACTATCAATAAGATCAGCCACACTCTCTATCCTATCCAGGTCACTAGGAAAATTGCATTTAGGACTGAAATGGGAATCAGCTGGGAGCCAAGGAGACTTTTAAATGTTTATAAATTTACCATCCCCCAGCCTGGACCTAGCCCTTAATTGCAAAGATTACCTAGCCTCTAACCAACTCCTCAGAAGCCAAGAATCTGCATTCTTAGGCTTAATTTCCCAGAAATTCTCTCTCCAAAAGTGTCACCTCTCATCACTCTGCTAACTAGAAGGTTAGGCTTAGTGATTAACCTCCATAGTTGTTTGACTAGCATAGCCTCATTGAAAACCCTAATATATTCCTAAAACC
>CACSLK010030184.1:16612289-16625670 GCA_902706635.1 Striga hermonthica | reverse complement strand
AATGAAAAATTATGAATTTTGGTATTTTTATTTTATTTTTTTAATATAAATAATTAATGATATTTTAATTTATGTATTATGTCTCATTTTTCAATTAAAAATAAAAAAATTAGGGATGTGCACTACACTCTCCTAATTTTTCTAATTTTGGAGAGTGAAAAGCGCGTGCAATTGTGCCTTGGCACACCTAGCTAGGTGTGTCAAGGCACACGGTAGTGTAACTGGTTGGAAAACAGTCTGTAAGTTGTGATCAAAGGATGATTTTTTTCCCTGAGAATGCAACAGTGTTAAAACTCTTTAAGGAGAGCTTTGCCGCCCTTGTGGTCCTACCCGGCTCGATTCCGAATTAGTCGGTTCCCCTGTGGATCCGAAAACCGGAAGATCCCTGTAAAAAAAAAGATGATTTTTTCTTATACTATATTTTACACCTTTTAACTATGATTGCCGTTTAGTTACCTCTTAACTATGACTACCATTTAAGCTAATGAGTCCAACTTTAGCTCATTTACACGTCTTAATTATGGCATTTTTAAGTTGCCCAACTAAATAAAAAATTTCAGACTTTTATAATTTGCATTTTGCCAAAGAAAAAAAATTCTATCAACCGGTCGTTTTCTTATGGAGTCATCTACCACTTAATATATATATATAGTGAATAGTTCCATAAGTCGAGCCGAGTCATCCGATGGCTTCATTACAAAACTGTTTGTCATATATGGTCCAAGAATTGTTTGACAAACCCAAAATTTTTAAGCAAAAGTAAGTCATAAATTTTTAACCAAATGCAAATTATTTTATGAGAATCTTAATTTTTTTTTTCAGAAAATACAATAGTCATTTTGTATAGTTTTCATTTTTCAAATATGGTGTAAATGTAGGTATATTAATTGGACAACTATGATTATCTAATTAATGAGAGATTTTACGATCCCGTTACGGAACCATATCAACTATCCGCTACAGTTACATGATGATCTACTTGTTACAAATCCCCTGGTTCCGTAACGGGACAGTAGCATTTCTCCTAATTATATAAGGTGATTAACACCAATTCTACTCTACTAACACAAGTGCTAGAATTGCTAAAATCACCCCTCAACGCAAATGCACAGTCGATATTAACACCTCGTAATATTTCAATCATTCAACATTTTTGTGTATAATAGGCTAATTTTCTATTACAACAAATGCAACAACCACCGTAAAAGGAATATAACAACAAAAATCACAGAAACATACAGTAATGAGTATTAGGTAGAAGAATGACGCTCCACCGAATAAAGAAAAACAAGCGGCTGCTCTGATATAAAATAGCTCATGTCCTGTATAATACTATAATTAGACACTTCATCTACTAACTAATGCTAATGATTATGATTAAAAACTACACAAAGATATTGAAACCAAAACACGAGTATAATGAGAAATAAATATTACAAAATATATAAGAGTAGACTTTACTAGTTATCAAACTGGCGAAAATCTCATCAAACTTCACCTTTTTTTCCTTCAATTTCCAAACGAGAGCTCGCAACTGCCATACTCTACAACAAGAGACAAGAAGAAAACTTGGTTAAACAAAAAACTGACTGCAAGTATTTATGTAGACATGCATCACAATCAAGTAATATACAAATTACAGTGAACTTCGGCAGATTCGATCTTATTCCTGTGCGCCATGGGTGTTTTAAGTTTATCTATCCGATCACACACACCCGTACGGGTGTTTGTCGATGGGACAGTTAAAGTCACCTCAAACTAAATGTGTTGTGGGCCCCTTCTTCCCACACCCGTACCGCCGTGCGGGTGTCTTAATGTTACCTCGCGACTAGTTTAACTGAATATAACATTGCCTCTCATCTTACCTTTGGCTGAGAGCATGCCTGATGTTCGTTTTATCATTATTTCCTTACTGTGGTTAAACCAGACAATTTTGTGTATTTTATTTACTCTCTATTCTTGAGAAAAAAGTTTGACCCGACATTGGAGTGGCAATATTTTCCACAAAATCAAAGTGAATGCATTAATTTAAGAGAGGGTAACGAAAATAAGAAGATGCTCACTCGGCTGCTCAGAGACGATATAGGCAGCCCCACCAAAGACGCACGTTCCCTCGGCACGCCGAAACTTCTGATAATAGCTATTGAACGCGTACGATGCGTGTGCCTCGAGCGTGTTGGGATCGAAGCACGTGGATCCCGGTTGGATCGTTCGGCAATCCGCTCCTCCCTCGCCACACGCAAAGTCCAAGGCCGCCTGCAACTTCTCCGAGCCCACATCACTCCTCGCCACGCACCATGTCTGCCCGCTCCCCGCCGCCACCCTTGGCCGGCCTCCGCCAGTTCTGCCGCCACCCGAAGGCGGATTCGGATTCGAGTTCGACCCATCCTGATAACCATTGAGCTCCCTGAGAGTAAGCCGGATATCATATACCTTCCTCCCGTTCGGGTAGAACAGCCCGAAGTTCCTCTCAGATGTGGGCCCAGGCTTCTGGTTCTCGTTAAACAGAGCAAAAAGGAACACTGTAAGTTTTGCTTTCGGCCGGAGAGGAGTCCCCGCCGGACCAGTCAGGACATGACGGACGAGGTTCTGATTGTATTCGGCTGCGTTCGAAGCTGTGGCCCCCACCTCGTTCTGGTCCCCCTTCGACGGCCATCCGGTCTCGCTGACCGTGATCGGGACATCGTCGTACCCGAGAGCTGACATGGCAGAAAAAACCGCGTCCACCTGCGCGTCGAACAGGGAAAAGTACCTCAACCCACTAAGGCTGTCGACCTTGCCAGGGTTCGGCCGGAAAAGCGCGTAATCGAGCGAAATTACATCAGTGTTCGACTCGTATGCAAAGAACGGGTACACATTGACCATGAGGGGCGACCCGGTTTTCCGGAGGAAATCGAGCATGGGCTTGAAGACAGTGTTGACCAGCTCCGCCCGGAAGGAGCCAGCGGAGGGAGGGTAGGAGCTCTGGAGTGAGCTGAGGGCGATGGGGGATGAGACCTTGATCTGGGCTTGGAGGTTGTACTTTATGAGGGCATTCTGGATGTTGTACATTGCCGGGAGGAGGAATGGGGTGGTGTTTTGGGGGTCGGCGAAGACCTCGTTGCCTACGGCAACAGCCTCGATTTCTGTAGACGGGCTGTAAGCAATGATGTTGGTCTGAACCCACGAGAGGGCAAAGGAGGGGCTGCGGGCAGCGGTTGAGAGGAGCTCGTTAGGGAGGTCGATGGTGACTTTGATTCTGGAGCCAGAAAGGGCACGGAGGACGGTTGGGTCGGTGTCATAGATCTTGACCCGGGCCATGCCACGTAATTTCAGGAGCTGAACCGCCTGGGATGGTGTGGGGAGGTTGTTGGCTATACGGCCGTAGTTTATGCCGATTGAACCACCGTCTGCAGATTCTGCGAGTGAATGATTAAATGCATATGCATACAATGTGAAGCAGCAGAGAAATACACCAGCACCAGGTCCAATTTCAGATTAAGCGAATCACGATATGATTTTCCACATAATTTCTGGGCAATAACAAGCTCATTACAAATGATGCAGCCAGAAAAAAGAAGCGAATCTGAATATGCATTCGCGTATTCAGGGATTCAAATGTTCTTGCAAAAAAAAATCAGAAAGCAAGCAACTCTGGGATTAATGGCAAAACGACGCTTCGTTTCTCGACAAAGATGAGATCATCAGCTATTGACAGATAACGACATTAAAGCTACAAAACTGACAATCCAGAAATCTGTAACTGTCTTAATCGAGAAAAAAAAAAATGACGATTGATTTTAAGTTATAGTCACATTAAAACTAGAAAATCGAAACGGACAAGCTCAAAAAATAACAATCGCAATGCGCGAGAAATTATACCTGCAACGGAGATAATGGTTAAGATGACGAGCGGGAGCATGCAGAAGGTGAGGAGCTCCACTGTCCTGCAGCCCACCACCGCCATTGCTGTGTTTTCTTCAGCTCTAGGGAGAGAAAATGAGGCACTGATGACTGATGAGACTCTGCTGTGTGAATGTGTGTGTGTGTGTGACTGAACTGAACAACATCTATAATGGAGACGGGTTTTTGAAGGCATCGAGGACGTTTGTTTGTTTTTGGAGAGAGATTGTTTTGTGGTGGGTGGGTCCCGCCTACGTTGGTGCGTGGCAAAATGGTCCACAATCTCTGTACACCGGCACGCCCACATGGTCCCTCAGTCAAAGAGGGGCCCACATGGCTCGACCGTTTTTTCTACTATTTGTTGACTTATTCATATGGTAAAAATTAAATTACTATATAAATTTTTGTCAGCTTTGTTTTAATTACTGGTCATCATCATGTCCATCAATAATGTGACTATTTTTTTTACCTCATTTGGGATCTTAGGTTACTGCTACCTAAGCTACAAGAACTGCCAAATATTGAAGTCAAGTAAATCACTATTGGATTTTCTCAATCTTATTACTGTGCAGATATGTGCAAATGAGTCAGCAAAACTTGAGTTTCTTATACAAATCGAGTCGAATTTGAACTTTAACGAGTCGAACTAAAGTAATTATTCTTACTATATTAAAAAAAAAAAAATTATTATGCTTTTGAGCCTTTACCGACTTTAGTTTGACTCGTTGTTCACTAATCGAGCTTTATAATCATACGGGATCGAAGAAAATAGGCGCCATTTTTCTATGAAATGGAAATGAAAGCATCTTCGACGGCCTCCTGAAACCTTTCATCCGTTGTTCACTAATCGAGCTTTATAATCATACGGGATCGAACTCAGCTCATCAGCACCAATTAAGCCACTAAACACATTATGCTTTTGTTGACAATGTACAAGAAGAGACAATCCCAGAAATGTCCAAAGGCTACAAATGCTTTTACACTTCACTTTTCTTGTGTGCGTGATAAAAAGGAGATTTTCTCACTAATACTCAATCTGACTTCACAAACAACAATCATATCTTTCTGATTTAGTATGAAATCAACGATTATATGTGTGTACTTTTCAAACAGAAATGCATATTTTCAAATTAATCCGAACAAAAATATGCGTATTTTCAAATTGAAATGCATATTGTAAAAACAACATAAACAAAAGCGTGACATTTCGGGTAAATAAAAGTTTTGGGATTCGCCTAAATAAATTAAAAGATGCCTCAATTTGTATACTAATAGCTCCTCAACTAAGTCATTCAATGATCATTTATATTTTCATATCCAACTTATAAAGCAATTTACAACACACCATTTGTGCATTTGAGCTTTCCTATCTACATCTACAGCAACCTGACAGAAATGTACGCGTACAGGGCTCCTCATGAACGCCTAGCAGAACCATGCAACTGAGCAGGTCTCAAATTGTGCTCGTCCTAGATTTTTGGGGAGAAAATAGTCATTTGCGATAATGGAAAATCATCAAGCGATAATATACGTCATGGTAATGTTATGTTGACACAACTAACCTGTCCGTAAGTGAAAGATGACTGTCGAATATCCAGATGCCCCTAATATATAAGTAGAACAAATGAGGGTCGTTATTAATCAATTACTTGTTACAACTAATGAGTTTTTTCACACGAGGGATATCAAATAACTTTTTGTAAATACATTGAACCTCAGGTGTACATCTTGTAATAAACCGTAAATTTATTATGGAGACAACAAATTCAAGTAATAATGTAACAGATTACGGTACCAGTCCAGGCATGGTTTGTTGAGACGCGTAAAAATCATCATGGCTAGACGAAAGGGAGTTCAGCTGTCCCTAAAATTCCAATCAAAGAACACACAAAATTCGTTAAATTACTTCATGCGTAATTATGCCATGACACACAAGTCAACTATGGCATGCATACCAGGCCTTGCATGCTCTGTTGACCAACATAGTAAGCGTCGTGTGGTGGCTCCATCAAATTCAACTAAACCAACAATAAGAGGTGAATCATTATTCGTAAATTTGAACATGTTATATTCGGCATGGTACAAAAATCACACAATACTTTCCTCCACTAGTATCGTATAGTTCAAGAAAGCATGAGAAATATACCAGTCCATGCGCATGCTGTTGGGACCCGTAGTACCCATTTAAGGTAATCGCCTCCGAGCTTAAGGGTTCCTATGAGAGGGTATACAAAAACCTTATCAGCATAACCTTTACTCAAGTCAGAAGCCACAATAATAACTGATAATCTGAATTTGTTTAGTTCACATTTGGCATATGAGATTCAAACCCGTGTCAATACTTGTCTAAAACAATTTTTAAGGCCGTAAGAAACCAAAACTAAAGAAAACCGGCACTATGACGATTACCAGGTTGAGATGCAGATCTCGCATTACATATTTTTATACTTGACAAATAGTGACGTGTACACAAATTAATTACCATTTGTTGTAAACTGTCTTGAGCGTCAGCAGGGCCTGCTTCCAGCTCGGGCTGTAATTCATCACGATGTGTATCAAATCAATGGTCCGAAAACGTTATGTAAAATAACAATGAATCAGAAAATAAAGAAACGGAAGGAATGAAGAAAGAAAATAATGAAAAAGGCGAGTGATAGCACATGTCCAACCTTTCTTTTCTTGTTTGCACTCTTCTTCCTATTCGTTTTGGTAGTATGTAGCAATTGATTCTCTTCTTCAGAATAACGAATCCCATTATTATTATCACATTCTACGGAACTTCTGTTATTGATATTCAGACTGCTCCTCAGAGCTTCAACCAAAGCACGACAAGCAATGTTGTAATTCTCCTCGGACAAGGAACCTTCTTCTCCTAGCTCGATAGCACATCTGCAAATGTCATTGTACCTCTGAACCCTCGTTTGGATTCTTTCGGTCCCTTCCACCACAGACTGCCTGCTCTTGGCATCTTTTGTCCACCTCTTGAGGATATAACGTGACGGGATACTCGAAAGACCGCATATTTGGAGTACAATCATGGAGTGCCTGCAGAGGAATCCTTTATACTCGAACATCAAGCACGAACATGAAACCTCCATTTTCGGCTCGTTCCACGTGACCGTGAAACTCTCCGACTTTTCACAGTCATCGACTCTAAAAATCGTGTTCCCTCCATTTTCCTTCTCTTTCCTCGGATGACACCCGACCACGCCCAACACCTCGACTTGGAATTTCCTAAATATCGCGTGCGTGTAAATCGACGACATCTGTTTTTCCCAAGGCGAAGGAGATTTGAGAGCCGGCTGCTTGTGCCAAGTGTCGAAATCCGCCACGTCCTCTTCCTCGTACCTGCTCTGAAGCATCACCCCGTATTGCCTCACGAACTCCTTCACGTTGAGTTTCTTGTGAAAGAACCTGTCGAAGTGTGATCTCACGCTCTCACACCGCTGATGAGTGGAAAATCCGGCCAAAAACGTGTCCCGCATGAACGCCGGGACCCACTTCTNNTCAGCGTAAATCGAATGGACCCACTCGTTCTCCTGCAGCTCGAACCGGCTCACCATCTTCCACCACCTCATGTCGAACTCCTCGTCGGTCGACGATTTGAGCACGCACTTGTTGAATTTCTTCAAGAAATTTTCGTTGTGCTCGAGCACGTGGCCAAGGGCTTCGGGCACTCTTTCCAATACATGCCAGAGCGCAAAACAATGCCGAGAATACGGGAACACTTCTTCAATCCCCAACTGCAAACCCTTGTCTCGATCGCTGATTATGGTCTTCGGAGCCTGCCCGCCCATTGCCCTGAGCCACGTCTTCATCAGCCAGACGAGCGACGGCTTGGACTCGTCTGCCAGCAGGGCGCAACCAAGCAGCAAGAGCTGAAAATGATGGTTCACGCCAAAAACGAGCGCGATCGGCATTTTTTCGCCGCCCTTCACAGAACTCGTGTCGAAAAAAACTACATCGTCAAAGCTCGTGTAATCCCTCCTGCTTTTCCCGTCGACCCAGAACAAGTTCCTGAGCCGCTGCTCCTCGTTCAAGTCAACCGCGTAAAAGAAATATGGACTCTCCTTCTGGACCCGAACGAAATACTCCAGCATAACCTGAGCATCCCCTTCCTCCAGAGCCAAATACCTGCCCGGCTCGAACTCGTTCCTCCCGGAGAAGGCTACGTGGGACCCGCAAAACTGCCTGCACATGTCGACATAAGTCTTCCTCGTCCGCTCGCTTACCACGTGCAGAATGTCCACATTATTCTTCTCCGCCAGCCTGGCGCCCCCATGNACTCGGAAGTGGTACGCGAGGGCCGGGAGGAGCTCGTGATTGTGCTCCCTCACGAGCTCGTGCACGTACCATTTTCCATCCCGTTTTCTCTTCACATGCATGCTAGCCTTGCAGTCGGTTTTCCGAACGCTCGGCCGCCGGCTGACCCCACTGTCGGATTCCGGTGTGAGGCCGTACCTCGAGCACGCGAACTTGGCGTCGATGAATTCTTTCGTTTTCTTCGAGCGGCGGCTGTTTTTGATGGAGGTTGTGAAGCCCATAGATTTTGCATAGTTCTGGTAGAACGAATATGCGACTTCGTGGGATTCGAATTCTAGCCCGTCAAACGGCTCGAGCCCGTGGAGTTCAGTTCCGGAAGGGTCTCGTCTGGGGAGAGAATTCCCCGCGTGGGCCACAGTGGGAGGCGCCACACCTTGGCTGCTGCCATCTACATTGTCTTCAAGATCCACCATCTCATTTTAGGTCGGTATTTTCTGGAGAAATGGGTCAAATTCAATCTTCTTCTGAAAATTATACAACACCCCCCTTTTGATAGGCAATGAATCAATATTCAATAGTGAGGATGAACTCGCCAAAGCTAATAAAGTTTCAATTTTTTTTTTATTTTTATTTCCCTCTTTTTTCCTTCGTTTTCAACATAAAATTGGTGCGAAAATCGACAGAAAAAAGCTACCTACTTTCAACAGGAAAATCACATAAATCAGCACCCTTTTCCAATTTCATCAAGATGATCCAGCTTATGGAGTACTTAAATCCAGGAAAGTAGAATGTGATGAAGGAAATAAGAAAGAAAAAAAGGATCGACAATTCGACAAATATCCAAACAGAAGGTTTTCGACTAAGAGAACAATAGCTTACCGAACGGGCGGAGCTTCATGAGATAAATGGATTCACCAATTTTATCATTTCCAGTACAAACTTCGGCCAGCTTAGATTTCTTCAAGGGTTTTGCGGTGTAGAAACTGAAATAATGAAATATTTTGTTCGGAAAAAGGGGCAAATGAATAATAAAGGAGTAAGAGACCAATTTTGACTATATTTTGGTTTTTATGTTTTTTTTTTTTTAACAAATAATTTTGGCTTTATTTTTTATTTTTTATTTTTTCCTAGTAATTTTGGCTTTACTTAAAAGTTAAAATAATACTACATGGAATCAGTGTTTTAAATATAGTACCGTAATAATCATATTGGTCTAGTCACCGATATGCAAAATTAGTGGATGGACCAATAATATAGGTGGTATTATCAAACCAACAAATATAACAATATATATAAATATACATAAAAACGTATAATAATAAATGTAAAAAAGCAAAAAAAAAAAAATCATAATGATTAATTTCAACTTCACAATGAAATAAGAATAAAACATTTTAAATATCAATTTAAATTTTATATGTTTAAATTAATAAACTTTATTTATTTTTTATTTGTTGCCCTGTATTTTGGACCGTTATTTTTTGATATTTACGATATGATCTCGGTACAAATTGGTGTAACCGTAAATCCGATATTATGTGCATAATTGCGTCGTACAATGGTTGGTATCTAAAATTACCGGTCGGTATGGTACAATATTTTAATCATTGGATGGAATAAGGTATTTTTATGCAAGGTATGTAGTATGTCAAATACTTCCGACCGGCTGGAATCGACCTAATCTTAAGCTCCTCCGCCGGTTAAACACTTTTTGATCTGCAAAATTCTAATATCAAAAAGGTTTTTCGGTAAAGATCCTTCAGAGCTTAAGTGAACACTTGAAGAAGATAAAGTGTGATATGAAAATGTATATAAAGTGTGTAATATGATAATGAGCATACCCACTCCTTTACATAAATTATGATACCTTGTTGCCCAATAGTACGGCCCGAACTGCCCGAATTGCTCAACTCTGTTAGGTCAATTGCCCTATCCACGTGCGACTCTTGACCTCTTAAGATTCATTCTTATCCATTGGTCTTTCCTGTTAGATTGCCTAATGGGGCGACCAACTCGAGGTCGTCTGGGGTGGACCGTTGTCTGTTCTAGACTAAGTTGTTGTCCTTTTTGGTCGATCGCAAGACCACCCATGCCTATAGGTCGAGTTCCCAGCAGACCATGTGAGGGTCCTAGCTCGACCTATCGTTGTCCTTGTGAAACCATAGCTCCTTTCGACCTGAAAATGTCTTCTTGTTGTTCGATCTCTCGACTTCTCTGCTACTACCACCCGATTTGTTCAACTTGATTGACCGGTTTATTGCACTTGGTCTTCCGGATATAGTATCCCATATCATTATGTATTGTAACTTACCGTGGTTACAGTACAATTATGGTAATACAATATTATACATTTTATATAATATGTATATTTATAATAAAAATACAAATCGTTTAATCGCATTTAAAAATTAATTGTTCAATTATATATTAACTAAAACTCATATAAAAAATATCACATATATTTTACTATTGCTCATTAGTAAAGTGTAAACATTTAATAAAAATATTTTGTCAACATTAATTTTATATTATATAATTTATGGCGAACTTCATTAAATTTTATTTTGTCAACATTTAATAAAAATATAGTTCATTTAATAAAAATATTTACGGCTCACTTCAAAAACCGTTACAACATATTTTAGTTATTTATTTTTCATTTAATTTTTTTAATACATTTATCCACCTATTTTTTTACTATATTTTGGGTTTGTAACATGGGATTACCATTTTTTATTTCTCGGTTTTTTTTTTCGGAGTATACAAATCCATCCCACCGGACCTTTCAGGGATCCTGACTATTTGAATCCATTCCTACCGGTGATGAAGGACTCCTATTCAATGGATACTTTTAAAATTATATTTGGTGTCTTTAAGTGTTGCATGATGACGAGATAATATTTAAACAATTAAATTTGAATGATTAAAAATATATTTTTATTTGTATGTTGATTATTCGCATGTAAAAGAAGTATTAATTACGGACGTAATATAGATACAATCTAAAATATACATACAAAAAAATATCTTTTGTAATAGAGATATTTATACCAACTCCTTCAAATTTAAATTTTTCTTGCATGATTGTAAACTATATGATGTAGCGCAGCAATTAAACGAAAGGAAAGAAGATGAGAAAACTCAATCGATAAATTTTATTCATAAAAGTCTGCCTCTCTTGAAAGAAGAGACAATATATATAGAGTCCCAACAAGCCTAAAAATTCTAACTTACCTTAATAAATAAATTCCATATAACATGGATTATTCCATTCTTAACTAGGAAAAGGAAATAAAATATAATAATAAAAATAGATAGGAAATAAATAATTAAACTAAGGATGGCAAACAATCATATTTCTCCATAAATGCCATTGCGATCTCGTCTCCATCATCCTCCCCCGATTGGGAAGGATTCGCCCTCGAATCCGGATCGATCTCGTCGCCGTCAGAATTATCACCAAGGTAAGGGACCAAATGTTTGACGTTAAAAACGTCAGAAGTCCGAATATGTGACGGCAAACGAAGACGGTAGGCATTGGGATTTATCTTCTCCAAGATCACAACGGGGCCAATCTTACGGGCCGACAACTTATTGTACTCATGCGCTGAGAAACGATCTTTGGTCAAGACTGCCCAAACGAAGTCACCCACATCGAACTCGACATGCCGACGTCGCATGTCGGCCTGCTTCTTGTAGCCCGCGGTGACCGCCTCCAACCGCGCCCGAGCGGACTCGTGGGTCCGGCGCAGCTCCGTCATGAGGTCCTCGGCACGTGGGTCAGCCGCCGCAGCTGATGGCAACGTGAGCAAATCCGCGGCCCCACGCGGACGGACCGCATACACTACGTCAAACGGAGAAAATCCCGTCGCACGACTACGAGCCGAGTTATGAGCAAACTCAGCCTGTGGAAGCCGCTGATCCCAACTCTTCAGATTGTCACCCACCAAACAACGCAACAAATTGCCAAGCGACCGATTGACGACCTCAGTCTGGCCGTCCGTCTGAGGATGATAAGCACTACCGAAATCCAACCGAGTGTTGGCCAAACGCCAAATACTATGCCAAAAATGGCTAAGAAAGCGGGTGTCACGATCAGAAACAATAGACGACGGCAAACCATGAAGGCGATAAATCTCGCGAAAAAATAAAGTAGCGACATGAAGTGCGTCCGCCGTCCGCTTGCATGGAATAAAGTTTACCATTTTAGAAAAACGGTCAACGACCACGAAGATGGAATCATTACCTCGCTGAGTACGAGGCAAACCCAAGACGAAGTCCATGCTAATAGCGGTCCACGGACGAGAAGGGATCGGCAAGGGCCGGTAAAGGCCGGCATTAGAAGCGACAACCTTCGACACCTGGCAGATACGGCAGCGCTCCACGAAACGAGCCACATCACGGCGCAACGAGGGCCAGAAAAAGGAAAGACTCACCAGGTCAATGGACCGATCACGTCCCACATGCCCGACGCTGTGAAGGTCCGCTACTAACTTGAGGCGCAAGCTAGAGTCCGGAATGCACAACCTCATACCACGAAACAAGAAACCATCAGCAAGAGCATAACCATCAGTAGGGCCCGAGGCGAGGCGGGATAAAATGGGCCCGAAAAAGGGATCCGACGCGTACAGATTCTTCAGCAAGTCAAACCCCACAACCTCAACCCGCATATCTGTCAACAACAAAGAACGGCGGCTCAAGGCATCAGCCACGCGATTAGAAGCACCCGAACGATGCTTCAGAACAAAAGTGAACTGTTGGAGAAAAGATGACCAAGTAGCATGGCGAGAAGAGATATTACCTTGAGACGAAAGATGGCAAAGAGCCTCGTGGTCTGTAAACAAAACAAATTCCCGCTGGAAAAGATAGTGCCGCCAATAATGGACCGCGCGAAACACAGCATAGAACTCAACATCATACGTGCTGTAGCGTAAACGTGGTCCCGACAACTTCTCGCTGAAGAAAGCGACAGGACGACTCTCCTGACTGAGCACGGCCCCAATCCCGACCTTGGAAGCGTCACACGAAAGCTCAAAGGGGAGAGAAAAATCAGGAAGGACCAAAACAGGAGCAGAGGTGAGCTTTTCCTTGATAAGATCAAATGCGGCAGCGGCCTGAGGAGTCAAGACGAAGGACTTGCCGTGGAGACAGTCCGTGATAGGCGCGGTGATAGAACTAAAATGGGAGATGAACCGTCTATAAAAAGAAGCCAACCCATGGAAGCTACGAGCCTCGG
>CACSLK010030184.1:16580147-16602725 GCA_902706635.1 Striga hermonthica | reverse complement strand
CTTTTTTCTTGCATTGTTCAAGTTGCATCATTGGAATTTCAAAGACTCATATATCAACACCATCAATTATCAATAAATGTATATGGACGAATATTTGATGGAAGTATGGAACTGGTATCTTGTGCATGTTATATAGGTAATGATTGCTTGACTGCCTGCATGCAATTGATCATATTGACTTTTGGAGTTCCTACAGTCTTCTCCTAGTTTATAATCACACATTTTTTTTTTTCTTAAACGTGTTTCTTGATTTAGTTGGATGAAATTGAAGTTGGTCGAGTAAATGAATCTTATAAGCTCTTTGTACCTCATCTTTGATATATGGAATTTTGTCACAGATTTTTTGCTAAACTCTTAGAAGCATAAAAGAAAATAAAATATAGAAGTTTTTGAACTTCCTATTATACATAGTTGCTTAAAATAATGACTTAAAGTTGGTGGCAGACCATTCATTCATTATTTAGTTTTCAGTTTGTGAATGCACTTGATGCAAAGGCGGTGGCATATTTGTTCAAATGTCTGAAAGAGCTGCTAGAGCTTCGAAATGTATCAACTATTGATTATATGATTTGGGATGTGTAATTCACTTTCATGTAAGGATGATATCGTCTTCGTATTTTGACTTTATTTCCCAATTGTTTGATGGTGAGTATCTTTTTCATTGGTGGTGTCTGTATACCTATTTCACATAGATCTACAGGGTGGACTATATGAACTTCTTTCAACCAATCTTCTAATTTAGTTTTGTGAGCCTCATTTTCTTCAACCTAATTATTTCAGTATATTTATTCTTTTCTTTCCCAGGGCTCAGGATTAGGATCATTATCTGAGTTAGATGATTTGGCCACTACATTTGCAAAGGTGAGTTGCTTTTATACCTAAATTTCTGTTGAATTTTGAACTCAATGAGACTACATTTGCATGATCAATAGATTAGTCCTTGAGCTGTTGTTTCGTATTGTGATATTGACTGATCCATCTGGACTTATGATACTCTTCGAGTATCTTTCTGCTTTAACAAATCACTTATCTGTGTTGCTGACATAAAACGATTCTTGCATGCTTTATGAAGTGCATATGCTGTATCACTTAAAAGGAAGAGTCATAGTGGGTTATACAGATGTACTCTCAAGAAATATACTTCTTTGTGCAATCTCCCATGTCTAAATATGCACAATATCTGGTTTTAGTCACTGGACGCAATAATTGATTTAGTATATGTCTGTTTCAGTATATTGGATGTGAATCTTGGCTATACAGATTAATCCTTGAAGACAGCTTTATGTGTTTGTAAACAGAAAATCCCAAATAACAGTTAAAATTCTGAAATGCTCTGCTAATGAAAAATCTTCCTAAAAAATATTTTCTCTTCAATCTCTTCATTGGCCATAACTAACACAAATAATTCCTGTTTTGTTGATTTAAAGCCTCGGTCACTTTATTATGTGTTCAATCCTCACGCCGATTTGCATTTGTTGTTTTCTGCAGTTGAACAAAGATGTTTCAGGACCAAGACATCCTGGAGTTATTGGTGATCGAGGATCTGGATCATTCTCTAGGGGGAGTGAGTGTTCTTATTACTCTAATTGAAGAATCATAGTTTTTCATTGCTCTTAGATTTACTTCATTCTAAATGATAAATAATCACATTTAGTGAGATCTTTCTTTAATATTGGAAGTTTTAGGAAAAAAGAATTTGAATCAACTGATTTGGGCACTACATATATAAATCGTGGCATATATTGTTTACTCATCTCTCATATTATCTGCTTTGCTATATTTATTTTCCTGATTAGTCCACATTACTTCAGGTTCATCAGCTACAGAATGGACGAGAGATGCAGACTTTCCTGATTGGTTAGACCATCACATATCCGATTCTGAATGTTACGAAGAAAGCAACAGATGGTCATCCCAACCTCATCTCTCATCTATGATGAATCTTCCGGAATCTAAACTGTTACACCGAACATCGTCGTACCCCATCCAACAGCAACAGTTGCCCCACTTCTCTAGTGACCCAACTTTATACCCAAAGCAGTCTTTCACTTCCTTCCCTCCACCAGGTTCCCAACAAATCTCGCGCAACAATTTGCATTATCTCAACTTGTCGTCACCTCTTCCCAGTGGGCCACCATCGCCTTTCTCCACACAGAGCAGCTCACCATTTTCTAGCTCCTCTGCCCATTTGCCTGGCTTGTCTCATGGGTACCATTATAATAACACTAACTTGGCACACCTAATTTCCCCTAATCTATCTCTTCATAACAATCACCTCCAAAACCACGGGATTAGCCGGGCCGGGCTCCTTCACAGCGACCACTCAGTCCTCCTACGCAATATCCGGCAGCAACAGTACCAAAACGAGTGGTTATTACCTTCACACCTAACTTCTCCGCAGGTCCTGAGGCGGCACCTCTCGTTACAATCATCTTTACCCCATTATTCAGCTCTACAGTCTGGAATATTCAACAGTGCCCCTTTACAGCCCCATCGGAATAAATATGCTGCTGCTGATAGGAAAGAGTCAAAACAACACAGATCGACCCAAAAGGGGAAAAATTCCGTGCGGTTCTCGAATTATGGTGGTTCAGAAGGTAGTGGGAGCAGCAATGTGGCACAATTTCGATCCAAGTACATGACGGCTGATGAAATCGATAGCATCCTTAAACTGCAGCAAGCTGCGGCCCACGCAAACGATCCTTATGTGGACGATTACTACCACCAGGCCCGCCTCGCCAAGAAATCGGCCGAGACGAGGTCGAAATTCCGTTTTTGCCCCTCCCACTCGAGGGAACAGTCGGGGTCCCGGTCCCGCAACAATCCCGAGCCGCAGCCGCACCTCCGTGTCGACGCTCACGGGCGGGTCTGTTTCTCTTCCGTTCGTAGGCCCGGCCCGCTTCTCAATGCGGACCCTCCTCCATTAGCATGTGGGGATAGTGACCCTGAGCAAAAACCTTCCGGAAAGTCCCTGGAGCAAGAGCCAATGCTCGCGGCTCGGGTGACAATCGAGGATGGTTTTTGCCTCCTTCTCGATGTGGACGACATTGACCGGATTATGCAGTCCAGTCAGCATCAGGAGGGTGGTGGGGTCCAGTCCAGGCGCAAGCGCCATATTCTACTCGAAGGCCTGGCCGCTTCCCTTCAGCTGGTGGACCCGCTCGGGAAAGGGGGAAACTCGGTCGGGTTGTCCCCGAAGGACGATATTGTTTTTCTACGGATTGTCTCTGTCGCCAAGGGTTGTAAGCTCATTTCTAGGTTCCTCCAGCTCCTTCTTCCGGGCAGCGAGCTTGCCCGGATAGTTTGCATGGCCATTTTCCGACACCTTAGATTTCTGTTCGGGGGCCTTCCGGATGATTCCGAGGCGGCTGATACCATCAATGCCCTGGCTAAAACGGTCGCTGTTTGTGTTAACGGTATGGACCTTAATGCCCTCAGTGCTTGTCTTGCAGCTGTAGTTTGCTCATCCGAACAGCCACCACTTCGCCCTTTTGGGAGTCTGTCTGGTGATGGAGCTTCGGTTATCTTGAAATCTGTTTTGGAACGAGCTACTCAATTGTTGAATGATCGTCAGTCAACTGTTAACAGTTTCACCGTGGCTAATCCCGCCCTATGGCAGGCCTCGTTCGATGCTTTCTTTGGTCTTCTGACGAAATATTGTGCAAGTAAATATGATAGTATAATGCAGTCGATTATTGCACAAAACCCACAGAATACAGAGATAGTTTATGCAGAGGGCGCCAGAGCTGCCAGCCGGGAGATGCCAGTTGAGCTCCTGCGAGCCAGTGTCCCGCACACTGACGAGAGCCAAAAGAAGTTGTTAATAAATTTTGCTCGACGATCGATGTCTGTCACTGGTCTCAACGGCCATGGTGGGAATAGCGGGCAAGCGATAACTGATAGAAGTTTGTGACTGGTAACTGCTTTGTGATGCCCTGTTTGTTGTCTTCTATCCGTTCTGCTGTTGAAGAAATGCTTACTTTTGCAAATTTTCATATGCTGGGAGCGCCTGTGTATAAGAATAACCATTTTACTGTGGAGAGCCTTTTTTTTTATTTGCTCCTTTAATTTCTAGAAACTCTTCTGTAAAACTGTGGGTTACATTTTGACATGAGTAAGGGTGAAAATACAGGTGATTTGACTCAGAATGCTGACGGCTCTGGTGCAGTTTATTTGAGAATGCTTGTAAAATGACTCAATGACGAGAGAATACTTGTTCACCATCACCACCAGATGCTTGTAATAACATCAGACTTCTTTTCTTTGTTCCAACAACTCTCTCTCTCTCTCTCTCTCTCTCTCTCTCTCTCTCTCTCTCATAGTGACTTCTGTTTAAGAGTTAAGCTGACGTGGTGCCTATCAATTGAATCATGGAAAATTTATACTACCTTCTGTTCATTATAAATGTCGTTTTGACTTTTGTGATTTATTCATTTTGTTATGTATCTAGACATATTAATGTCTAATACATAACAAAATGGATGAATCAAAAAAGTCAAAACGACATTTATAATGAATAGGAAGGAGTATTAACTAAACTCGTTGATAGCTTTTCAACTCTATTTTTTTTGTTGTAAAAGCAAGAGACTATACTATGGAGTATGAACTTAAACTTTTGTCAAGTACAGATAATTTTATTTCCCATAATTCATGTTATCATGAGAAACATTTTGCATACCAAGAAGCATCGTTGTGGATGTTAAACATAATATTGATTTATCCGGCCAAACTTCTACACTTCCTTTCTCTCCAACTCATACCTTTCTCTCCAACTCATACATAGTCAAAATTCTTCCTACACATATTCTCGAGCAAACAAGCCGAACAAAATTCTTCCAAGAGCCAAAATGGCTAACAATTTTAGCTAACAATTGATGTAGACACCAAAAGTTTCTAAGTAGAGCCTTCGAACTCGAGCATGGCAGGATTTACAACTATAGATATCGCAAGCTGACCGTAGTTTAAATAAAAAAATGTGGGCTCAAACTCTGTCCTTTCTAACGGGACCTAATTTCACTACCGTTCTACTGTCTATGTCTGTCCTCGAAACACCCTAGCACTGTAGGTGTTTTTCGTTCTTCTGTAAGTCCCTATATTGATTCTTACAGCTCGTCATTTGGTTTGGACTCGGCATCCGCATTGTCATCCGCCTTTGAGGAGTTTGTTCCCTCAGATGCAGAGTCGGTGGAATTTAATTTGGCGGGTTTCTTAACTTTCCACTTTGGTTTGGGAATACGGTTCACACTCGAAACCTACATGTTGAAAAACATGAATGACCATGAATCCACCACATAGGATAAATAACTAAGTTTACCGTCAATGTTTGTGTAATTACAGAATACCTACTCTTCCAAATCCTCTTTACTTTTTTTTTTCTTTTTTCCCTTTTGGGTTCTAAATGACGAAATGTTTTGTAGGTTAATTTAGGTCAATTCTTAATATTTCTGTATGTATCCAATCAATGTACATCCTTGAACTTCAAATGCGAATTTTATTACCACTAACGAAAAGCAAAAATTCTGATGCTAAACGTATTTATCTTCAACATGACAGTGAAATACCTTGTCCTGGAGATCTAAAACCTTATCATATACTTCATCAGACGTGATTGCTGGTTTGCTAAACCCAGAGGTCCTGTTGAAAAAGAAATTAGGATGATGTACGTGTTAACACTTTTGAAAAGTATAAATGTTCAATACAGAGGAAAGAGAAACATAAACTTAATCCTAAATGATACTATATCACCAACAGTACATGCTAACAAGTAACACCCATCAGTTAACATTTTGCACTTGCGAAGGTTATATCCGTCAAGCAACTTGTCATTCCAGGTATATGCACTATTTTCAACCAATTTAATTTTGAGCTGTGTTTAAAAAAACCCGCCAATTTTCTCTATTCAACATACCTAATCCTGTAAATGTATGAAATAATAACCATATAAAGGACATTCCACTGTATTTGGAGAACTGAAGGAAAAAGCTCACTTCTTCTGCTCAGCCTCCTTGTCGCTTAACCAATTTTTCAACTTTTCAGCTTCACGTATGACCTAGAAAACCAAAAATAAGTGACTTGCAATTTCACTTTCGCACGAAAAATTTAAAACTTACGCCTTTTGTGATAAGTTTAGATTACCTCATCTATTCTCTCTCTCGGCAGCCAAGGTTTGTTCTTTTCCCATCCTTGTACAATCTTAAATTTGAGTGATGTGAAAAATCAGAGCAGATATCAATGTAAGGACAAGTATGCTTCCCGAAATTCGAAACAAACATGCTTCTATTTCAGTCCTTTGATTAACTTTATATTTTATTATTGTTGATGAAGAGCAAAACTAATTAACCTGCTGTAACTCCGTAAGGTATCTCTGAGCATGTTCAGATGCAGCCGGACGTGCAGTGAGTTCTTTAAATCTGTATAAAAAAAGTTGACACATAAGGGACACCTTGCAACATGAAATAGCTTTACTAATCAACTTTTGGCTACAGGGACAAACCTAAAGAATATGGGATCACCAATGGCTTTCAACATATCTAGCCGCTCTTGAAAATCAGTAGCAGAAGCATCTTCACCATCAGTATACAGCCAATCTTGCACCTAAACCAATGTACGACTCACCAGTATTTAACAAGATTCTTGAGAGAAAATCAATACAGAAAATCCATGGGACAGCAAAATTGCACACACACACACACACACACACATAGAGAGAGAGAGAGAGAGAGAGAGAGAGAGAGAGAGAGAGAGAGAGAGAGAGAGAGAGAGGGACAGACCTCATTAAGTTTTTCAATAAAGGACTGCCGCTCTTGATCTGTAGAAATTTTTTCGAACTCGTCTGTTTCAAGCTATTATCAACAATTAAGAAAGCATTTGGTAATTAGATGCCACAAAATAATACAGGATGCTTGCAACCCTGATTGCCAATTCATGAACAAATATAACAAACAGAAAACTGTCCCCAAATGCAAGATAAAGGTGAAACCATCTAAGCACCACCCACCACCACCAAGGTGGCGGTGAATGGGGAATGAATAAGAGAGCTCGGAACAAATCGGTGTTCAATCCGAGCTCTTGGAATTGGATTAAGTTTGACAGAGGACCGCGAAATCTTGGTGATCTTTGACAAAAATTATTTGTGGATAAGTATCATGTCTACAGAAACTTTAAAGGACTAGGCTAGGTAATATATAGATCGGTTATAGTGAAAATACTGATCCAAGCCAGAAAAATATAGAAACACCAACTGGCCACTTGTAAAGCACTAAAATTATATCCACCACATCTGATTCCTAAAAAATACAGTGTTCCCAATATGCAGTGAGGGTAAAGTGCTAGGCATGATCAATGAGACTGTAGTCATGAGCACAAAATCTCTGAAGAAGAATTAAACAATTACCTTGTCTTTAGTAGAATATATGTATCCTTCCAGGTTATTTTTCAATTCTGCTGTTCTTCTCCTTTCTGCATCCTTTTTGTCTAATGCTTCCAATTTATGTTTAGCCTCAGCAAAGAATTCTTTCGAGAAAGGCATTCCAGGTACTGTTGTTTTGTCAATAATCTACAAAAACACATGATTAGGATTCTGAAGAATGTAAAATGCAGCAACATTCAACTAAGACTAGTTATAATTGGAATACCTTTAGGGAAACTCGGAAAGTCCTTTTCTTCAGCTTCTTTTCAATACCAAGATCCACAGTGCCAGCATTATCACTAACTCTAGATTCTGACGTGTTACCATTGCTATTGTTAGTCTCCACATTGTCAGAGTTTTCCTCTGAAGGATTCTTCGTATCAGCATCTGTAAGGTTAGCCGAAGCAGATGTTGAATTGTCTACCGTGATATTCTTTCTTGGGACTTCTACCCATTCAGTTATCTCAACAACAGCTTCTGCCCGGTCCAAAGAAAAAGTACCACTTCTACTGAGAGAGAAGTGTAAATTGGCCTTAATTGGGGAGGAAAGGTTTCGTGATGAGTACCTGAAATTTACTGGGGATTAGTAAAATGCAGTTTTGTAACTAAATGAAGACGGATTTATAGAAAAATATTAATCCTTGCCTTTCACTAGCGTTTGTGAGACCTGACACATGATATTGTGCAAATACTGAAGAAGAGGCTCCAGGGGGTAACAGATCTTGACTCTCATAAGAAAGTGAAACTTCAAAGTCCTTGTTGTGAACAATAGATCTGAACATCTGCAATTAATGTGAAAATAAATCAAATGATGCCATTGGATGAGATAGATCACATGCCCTATCGAGAAAGCTTATTACCTTGCTGGGTAACTTTTTCATCCTTGGCACAATAAGCTGTCTGGTGCTTTCATCTCTTACTAGACCATCACCATTCAACTCAAACACAAAGCCATAAGTAGAACCATCAATCATTCCTAGCTTACGGTTCAATTTGATTCCGTCACTTAAATTCGCAGCATGCAGTGAGGCACCTAGAACAATTGCCTCATCGGCATCCAGATGCTTGTCTAACTCCTTCCTTCCAAGAAACTCCTGAAGCTTAGCCTAAAAAATGAAACTCTTGGCTGGAGTCAAATCATCAATCCTATAGATGGTAACCAAGCTACAATATATGTAGTGTATCACTTAATCTCGATATCGCAACTTAAGAGTGACTAACATGTTACTTTTTTGAGAAACTTAAGCCGCGTCAGTTAAAGTTTTAAATGTGATGCACCCATTTCACATTGAAATCCTACAACAACCTGCAACTTAGGAACTCGAGTGGCACCTCCAATCAACTCCACTGCATATAAATCATCAGAACTTAATCCAGAATGCTTGAGAAGTTCTTTCAGAGGAACAAGGGCCTTTTCCCAAAGATCTTCACAAAGATCTTCAAATTTCTCACGAGTAATTGTGCTCCTATAGGGGGATAAATGGTCCAGAGGAAAGAATACAAGCAATTATATACCCACATGGCCAGCTATGTATGTTCCAAAAGAAAAGGTTTTGGAAATCACAAGGAACAAAAGAAATTTATCAGCATTCAAACTAACACCAATCATAAAATGGGAAATACCAAAGAACAAGCGAAGGAGCTCCTGCATGAAACATATGGCCGGGATTGTATGTGTAAAATAAGTCATGCACTTGTTATCGCAACAAAAATAATTGAAAATAAGAAATAAAAAATCAGCAGTGCTCAAAAGATTGCAGCAGAAATCATAATATAGGCCTGAGAGCTTTACTTTCTTAAGAAGTGGCAGCTGAGAGTCATTCTTCAAAAGATTTGCTAACCTGAAGTCACGATCGTCATATAGAGACTCTACAGATATTGGAGCCATCCCATTAGCGCTCAGAATCTCTTTTGTGCGCTTAACTTGTTTCTTCAACTTGGCCATAGCCTTGGGAGAGTTCCTAATATCAATCCCATTTCCAAGCTGCTTATTGAACTCATCAGCAAAATACTCTACCATCCTCAGCTCCATTCTCTGACCCCCGAGTTCCCCATCCCATTTGACATCCTTCACCTGAAACACAAATACCATCAACTGTCAAACTATCCACTTTAAACACTATCTTCAACGAACACTGCAATATCAATTCATATATGAAGTACTTCTTTACAGAAAAAAAAAAAAAAAAGAAAAATATTATCCAACAAAGCTCTGTACCTCCACTAAGTATTTATCTCTAGACTCTTGACCAAGGCAGAATTTTCATTTCAAGAAAATGAATTTTCACAATAACCGCAGAACATCAACAAAAGAGAAAATGCATTTAAAAATCTATCACAATCCCAGAGATTTGTAACCATTCAAATATCAAACTTTCTGGCATACAATTAAGAAAAAATCACCTGAAATTGATTCACGGACACACTCTTCCCCCGTTCCTTAGCATTATAAGCTGAAAAAAACACCAATGCAGCATAGGTGCTGCTCGCCCCCATGTCATAGAAGACCACATGCCTCGATTCATTGGAGAAATCCTTATCAATCCCATACTGCAGAGCAGCCCCTGAATGCTCATTCACCAATGCCAGCACATTCAGCCCCGCCAAATCCGCGGCCGCCTGAAGTCCTCTCCTCTCTGCCACCCCCATGAACGGAGGCACCGTGATCACCACATCCTTCACGCCCGTCCTGGCGTGTGTCTCTGCCAGCCCAGCTGCATACTTCAGCACCATTGCCACAAGCTCCTCCGCCGTGAAATTCCCACTCTCCGCCTGGAAAACCGGCACGCTGCGCACGTCCTCGGGGACCATCTCGTAGCTCAAGTACAGCTTACGGAGGAGATCCCGCGCGAAACGGTAGGGTTTGCCGAGGAGCGAGGGTAGATGGGAGTAAACCTTGCTCGGGTAGCGCGCGAGGAGGTTGAGCGACTCCTCGCCGATCAATCGCGAATCGGCGTGGAAGCTGATGAGGGACGGCGTCTTGCGCTTCGACATCTCGTTGATGGCGATCGAGATCGGCGGCTGGCCGGGCTTGAGGTTGACCACGGAGACCTTCAGCCACTCGGAGCCTAGATCTATGCTGGCCACCGCCGATTCGGATTGAATAAAATTCAGTAGAAACAGCGATAGGAGGAGCAGACCATGGACTGCATTTGGAGACCCCATTTTTGTGGAACTTCCCCGAGCTCTCATGCGGGGCATCAACGGCGATTGGGGCCGATGAAGGGGTTTATGTAACGGAAAGACGAGGTGGAGAAGGCCAGTGCAATGGCAAATGATGAGTCAACACGTAGGTAGGACACGTGGACGGAAGTTAGTGGCCAGTTGCATTGTTTTTGGTGTTGTCGTGTATCTTCCGAGCACATTGAAAATCTATATATATATATATATATATATGCTGGCATATAGAATTTAATAAAATATTTAATAAAATTTTCATTCATTTTGCCGCACATTTTTTCAATTAATGTAGAACCGTTACATTTTACATTAATAAAGTGTAATAATAATAATTTTAATATAATTTATTCACTACTAACACTAATTGATTACAACTTTACATTAAATAGTATGTGGAAGTTACATACTTATAAAAAAATATATTGCAATTTTTTTTTTGAAATACTTTTTCTAAAATAAAATATTTTTGTTCTTTTTAAGCGATTTTTATCTAATAAGTTAATTGGCATGAGTGTCATAATTAAACACATTAAAATCACATAAACAAATGCTATAACAATGATAAAAATAATTGTAATACTTTTTTAACTAATTAATTGTATGGTCTCTCTAAATTACTAAATTATATTAGCCATTAAAATTTATGGCATCAATATAAAGATTCATACGTAAGTTAAATAAATTATATTTACATTACACATTTGCATGTAGTCCAAATTTAAAATGTAATACATCAATTATTTACTATAATATTCGTATATATTGTATACATAATTATAATATATAAATTTTTATTTTTCTTTGTACATGTGCACAGGATGAATACTAGTGGACTATAGAATAGAAAATGGAGCCGTTAAAGCAAAACGATTGATTGTAAGCTCATTCAATATTTGTTTCGTTTGCTTTAATGAGATGATTTAAAGCTTGGGAAGATGCTCCGGTCTGCTATAGAACCATTTCGTCGAGATTTGTAACCGTTAGAACAATTGTTTGATGGTTACATGATGATTTGTAGGAGGAGAATGAAGGGAAAATAGTAAACATTGTTTGGTAAGAAAATGAAAGGAGAGGGAAAATAATGTTAAAATGACAAATATATCCTTAATGATGAATAAAAACTTATATATTATGTTATAAGGGTAAGATTGTAATTCAATGCATTAAAATTTTCCTTTCCTTCCAAATTTTTCCACTTTTGGAGGGGAGCAAAAATGGGGAGGGGAGAGAATTTTAAGTTAAAATTTTCCTTCCCCCTGCTACCCCAAATTTCTAACTAAACAAGGAAAAAAATAAAAAATGCCCTCTCCTCCACTCGCCTCCTCTCCTTTTTCCCCCAACCAAACAACCCCTGAAGCTTGTGGCAGAAGGGAGCGAAGAAAAATATGGGGTAAAACCGTGAAAAGAATAAGAGCACACACAATGCTTTGGGTCTCTTAGAAAAAAAAATTACATGCCATGTAGGAAATAGACCTAGTCTATAAAAAAGTGTTTCCCAATGCAATTAAAAGTGGACCTAGTCTAGCTTATGTGACAATAAAAAAATGAGACCTAGACCACACTTGGGTCTATTTTAGACCCAAATACAAACACAAGCATTCATCATTTATTCCTTATTTAATTTTTCTCTTAATAAATAAAATATATTAGAGCATTTTTATTGGTTGTCATGTATGCTAGACCTAGTATTTTATTTTTGCATTGGATAGATTTTGGATTTTTTAGTTTGGGTTTGTCCATGTCATTATGGACTTAAGTCCATTTATTTGCCACCTATGCAAAAAGAGACCCAAAGCATTGTGGATGCTCTTAAGGAGAGCAAAAGGGTAGAAGCGGCAAAAGGGAGGAAGGCCGTTATACTGGCTCAGCCCAAATCATATCTCACAAAATATGGCCCAGCCCAAATCAATACAAGGCCTTCTTAGGCTTGCAGTACATTCATAAAAAATATCCAAGTATTTAACTCATATCTTCCTTTTGATTGTCGTCACTCAAGGCTCTTCCTTTTTGCCATAAACCCTAACTAAAACCCTTCTACACGTTAGGGTTTCATCACTCATTCATTTCCGCCCTTCTCACTTCACCTCTTTCATTTCCGAGCAAGATAAGAAAATGATGGGCAGCCTCCTTCAGATCAGGCGATCTTCGCCATCATCCAGCAGGATCGCGCTCACTGCGCTAAGCCATCTGCTCTCTGGGAAACCACTCTCTGTTTCCTCTAATGCCCTCATTTCCTCGCATATTCACACGTATGGCACTGAACCCCCTCTGGTCAGGCCTTCTTCGCCGGCGTTTGGGCTGACGAGGGGTTTCCATTCGAGCCTGGCTCTGCGGGCTGGGTTTGCTGTGGCCGATTATTCTGATGCCGAGGAGAAAAGGGACTCTTCAAGCGAGTCATCGGATGAGGGGCTTGAGATCTCAAAGCTTGGGATTTCGCAGGATATTGTATCGGCCCTGGCGAGTAGGGGTATCCAGAAGCTTTTCCCTATTCAGGTCCAATTCCAGATATACAAAGAAGAAAAACTGAAACTTATGCATTTTGTGTTAATTATGTGGTCGTATGACGTATTATAACAGCTCCTGTTGCTGGAAGTATGTATTCTGGTGCAGGAATATTGGCACCGTTGTTCATATTCTGTACAAGTGCAACAATCTGTGTCAGTTCTACTCAATTGAAGTTAGAAAATGAAACGAGAAAGCTTTTTTCAGTTTGCCGGTTTTAAGTATTATGTTGATAGTCTGATTGTTTCTTATGATTGGTTGGATATGATTTTGTTTTTGTTGATGATGAAGGTAATTTTGTGCAATTGCAGAGGGCAGTTTTGGAACCTGCCATGCAGGGACGTGACATGATTGGTCGGGCAAGAACTGGGACAGGGAAGACACTGGCTTTTGGGATCCCTATCATGGATAAAATCATTAAGTTCAATGAGAAACATGGGTTAGCATTTTATCAGATTTTCAGCTATCTTCTTACCTGATCCTTCTTTGGAAATGTGAATCTGAAGGTTGTTGCTTGTTGTCTTTCAGCCAGGGCAGAGATCCTTTGGCACTTATTCTGGCTCCTACAAGGGAACTTGCTAAACAAGTGGACATAGAATTTGCTGAGTCTGCCAAAAAACTAGATACATTATGTGTTTATGGGGGTGTTCAAATAGCCCGTCAAATGAGTACCCTGGACCGTGGTGTTGATGTAGTTGTTGGGACCCCTGGCCGTGTCATTGATTTGATCAAGCGTGGGTCCCTTAATTTGTCAAAAGTGCAATATGTTGTCCTTGACGAGGCTGATCAGATGCTTAATGTGGGATTTGCTGATGATGTCGAGACTATCTTGGGATATATTACACAGAAGCATCAGACAATGATGTTTTCAGCTACAATGCCAAACTGGATCCAGAAACTTATTCAAAAATTCTTGAAAAATCCAGTTACCATCGACCTTGTAAGCTACAGCATTGTGCTAAAACTCTAATCTTATCTATTATATCTTTTTTCTTTCTTTTTTTTTCTTAGTTGTCCCCTTTGTATAATCTTATACTGGCCTAAGTTTGTTGACGTTTAATTTGAGTTGTAGGTGGGAGAAAATGATCAGAAATTAGCTGATGGGATTTCCTTGTATTCAATTGCATCTGACTTGAGAGAAAAACCAGCAATACTCGGCCCTCTGATAACTGTATAAATCTGGAATTTCAACTTTCTGCTATATTTAATCGAATATTTTGTTCTGTTGCTTCATTTTATTTTGAATGGAACACCATGGTGGATTTATCAGGAGCATGGCAAAGGAGGTAAATGTATTGTATTTACCCAAACAAAGCGTGATGCTGATCGATTGGCGTATGCGATGCAAAAGACTTTTAAATGCGAACCACTGCATGGTGATATTTCACAGAACCAAAGGGAGAGAACTCTGTCTTACTTTCGGGATGGCCGAATCAATGTTTTAGTGGCAACTGATGTGGCAGCTCGTGGACTTGACGTGCCAAATGTTGATCTGGTGATTCTTCTATTATTTGAATTCTTTTCGTTCTTAGCTTTGGATGCAATTGTTAAAACAAGGTTGTGTTACTAAAATATATATTGGAGAAAGTGCCATTGCACCTTTAACCTTTTCATGCTATAGAAATGTTTTAATGCCCTAAGGTAGAGATGCGTACCTGGTGTTGTGTTTCTACTTGCCTAGGCTCTATAGGTAAATGTCATTTTATTTGTCCCAGTGGCATCATTAGTTAGACAAGTAATCCAGTACCAAAAACAAAAAAAAGGAATGAATTAAAATTTTTATCAACTTTAATCTTTGATTTCTGGGAGTGCAGCTTCCTTTTGGGGTTCCAAATTTTATATCTTTAGCAGTGTACTGGGCACGGGCACAGTTATGGTCTCTTACAAGAAACTTATCATGTGGTTGCTCTTGTAGAACTTCGGCTTGTCTAAACTTACAGTTTTGTGACGTGTTATTAGTGATTTTATTGCTTTTTTATGCACAGGTTATACATTATGAAATTCCCAATACCCCGGAGACTTTTGTCCATCGATCTGGACGAACAGGTCGTGCTGGAAAGAAAGGTACCGCAATTCTTATGTATACAGCACACGAACGTAGGGATGTCCAAACAATCGAACGTGATGTGGGATGCCAGTTCAATGAGGTGAGCTACATCTTTAAGGTTCTTTAAGATATTTTAATATCAGCTATATGATGTGCAACATGTCTAATCTTTTCTTTGTTTGTGTAAAGTTTTGAACTTTCAATTAAAATGCAAGTTTTTTTGTATTTTGTCTGGCTGTAGCTCCCGAAGATAGCTGTTGAACCTGGGTCCTTGGACATGTATGGTGGCATTGGAGGGGGTAGTCGTTTTGGTTCTGGTGGAAGGATGGGAGGTGGCCGTTTTGGCGATTCCGGTTTTGGACGTTCAGGTGGTTTTGGTGATTCTGGATTTGGACGCTCTGGAGGTTCCGGGGGTGGTTATGGAGGTTCCGGTGGTGGTAGGTCTGGTGGTTATGGAGGTTCCGGTGGTGGCAGGTCAGGTGGTTATGGAGGTTCCGGTGGTGGTAGGTCGGGTGGTTATGGAGGTTCAGGGGGTGGAGGTTTTGGATCGGGCCTGGGTGGGCCAGCTAGGAACAGTGGATTTGGAAGCGGAGGTCGCTCGAGCGGATTTGCCAATGGTGGTCGCTCGAGCGGCTTTGGGGATTTTAGTTCGAGTGGATTTGGCAGTTCGCAATCTGGTCAAAGTTCCCGTTCGACTCGTTTTGGTGATTTTGGTGATGACAATAAGCGTGATAAGAGGAGTTCGGGGATAAATTTTGATTTCTGAAGATAGTGGAGGTGATTCCTTTTTTTTTTTTTTCCTTTTCCGGTTGTTTGATAACTTATGTACGTTTTCTTTTTTCTCTCTTTTTTTTTTTTCCTTAGTGTCGTTAATTGATTAATTGTATGCATTTTCTGCTATGTTGCTTCAGCAGTTTCATCAGTTATGTTTTCGTGAATGAATGAACGTGTTTTGGCGTAAGTACCGTCTCATTTGCTTACAGATTTTGGGTGTATATCTGAGCCCTTGGTTTGTTTCTGATTTAGACCTAAAAGCTTCTTTTGATCAAACAGTTTTAGTAAGAAATGCTTAATATATTTATTGTTCCTAGTTGATTGAAAAAGAACAGTACTTTTGCATTTTGTGGCCATCTCTCTTGACAAATGGCTCATAACATTGTAATTTCCAGCTTGAAACAGCATTCTCTGTGCCAGATGGGACTAAAGTGGAAAGTTAGCCGGGCAGTTCACAAGCTTCCGTTCACTCCATTCTGCTTCCCGTTCAAAAATAGTCTCGGTAACTTAGTGTCATGCTAATGTATCTTTTTCGCGTGAAGATCAAAGGCCAGTTGAAGGATTAGCAAGCACCATGCGCGAGGTGCCCTGTCGAGAGTTCTAGTATGTGTAAACATATTCAGATCCGATGGACGATCTCATTTAACTTCAAAATGTCAATGGAGAATGCTGTTTTATTATACTTTTGGACAAGATTATAAGTATTGATAAGCTCTGCACTCGACTATATGTATAAATAAGTAGTAGGTTAATATTCATTTGGTGCTCGAATATGTGATTTCTTTTTTCCCTAAAATTTATTCATATCGAGTGGTGTTTACCTGTCCTGAATAATGTAGCAGAAAACAGATTTGAGGATTTGTTATGGAACTTACTTATTTTCTGTTGCATTTCTGAATAATTATTGAACAAAATTGTAGGCTGTAATTGGACAAAATTGCATGCAAAGTATACACACACAATAGCATATTGGGACCCAAATTTGAAGGGCCAATGGAGATTATTACATTGCAACATAATTCCACTTGGCACCAATCACAACCTCAACCACCTTATCCCTCCCATATCGAAAATCTTCACAATATCCAAACTTCACACGCACCACACACACTAAACTCATCAAAATCTACACACACACACACACACGCCCACAAGCAATCAAGAATAATCTCATCAAACCAAAGGGGAAAAAAAAATGGCCTCAACTGCATGTTTCTTGCACCACCTTGCAACTGTCTCAAGCCCAGCTGCGAGAACAGCTTCTAACAGCCGCCAAGTACCGTCTCTGAAGCCCGGCGTACTAGTCTGCCGGGCCCAAAAGCAGGCCGAGGCCCAAGAATCCGATGGCGGCGTTGTTTCCCGGAGATTGGCCCTCACTGTTCTGATTGGGGCTGCTGCTGCTAGCTCCAAAGTCTCACCTGCGGATGCTGCTTATGGAGAGTCTGGTATTTAACTGCGCTTTTTTATTTGTATTGTAGTCTCGTTGTTTTGTAAGTAAAAAAATGTAGTCTTTGTACATTTTTTCACTTATGATCAGGCAAAATATGAGCATGGCATCACAATTGTTGTGTTTGTGTAACATTATTTCAAAATTGTTGTGCCGCATTTTTCAAAATTCGGGCGTTGATTAGTCGACAAACTCTATTAGATTTCTGAGACCATATCAGATTTTATAGAATCGGGGATGAAGCGCACCTAAGGTGAGTCTAAGTGTACCTTAGTAAGATCTCATCTCAAAACCAAGTGGTGATGGAAAAGTAGTCCACTAGGCGTATAAGCTATGCCGATTTTTTCTTGTTGAATCAATGTGAGACAATCTACAAGTGATATTCCAACTTTATTTCTTTAGTCGAGGCAATAGTTATCACAAAAACTTTTGAGTGATGAAAACAAGATGTATATATGCAGCTAATATCTTTGGGAAGCCAAAAACGAACACGGATTTCAAGGTTTACAATGGCGATGGGTTCAAAGTGGCGGTTCCCTCAAAATGGAACCCGAGCACTGAGGTCGAATTTCCCGGTCAGGTGTTGAGATATGAAGACAATTTCGATGCCACTAGCAATCTCTCGGTCACAATCACACCCACCGACAAAAAATCTATTACCGACTATGGCTCTCCCGAAGATTTCCTCTCTAAGGTAAATAGATAAATCATTTATGTTGTCTGCAGAGCTGTTAAGTGTTGTTTTGTTAAGGTTTTCTTTCTTATCTTATCCATGCTATGTTGTTACAGGTGGACTATTTGCTTGGGAAACAGGCCTACTTTGGTAAAACTGATGCTGAGGTAAAACAGTAGACTCTGTAAACTAGAAAGGTTATTTTGTGCATATTGTTTAGTTATTTATTTTGTTTTAGGGTGGATTTGACTCGGGAGCGGTGGCAACGGCCAACATTTTGGAGGCGTCGACTCCAGTGGTCGGCGGCACACAGTATTATTTCCTGTCTGTGCTGACGAGGACTGCTGACGGGGATGAAGGGGGCAAACATCAGCTGATATCAGCAACGGTGAAAGATGGGAAGCTTTACATCTGCAAGGCACAGGCCGGGGATAAGAGATGGTTCAAGGGTGCTCGGAAGTTTGTCGAAAATGCTGCAAGTTCTTTCAGTGTTGCTTAAAAGAGAATGAGTTACCATATTGAAAAGAGATGTATGTAAGTTTTTTCATTAACATATAAAACAAGTGTTGACCACTTGAATGCACCATTGAGATTTTTGTGTAAAAGTTTTATGAGGTGCCCCTTAAACCTCAGTAGTTTTCTACCTCATTTGGCCATTTTTGTTACTGTCACAAGAACTTGATCGAAATACTTCCATGACAGCAAACTTTTTAAAAAAACAACAATAAAATAAAGTTGGGGTTTTGTGTTTTTCCTTACGGTTAACAATCACAAAACATATCACAAAACATAGATACTTTGTACAGGGAAATGTTGCAGGCCAGTTACGGAACCATTTTGTCGGGGTTTGTAACCGTTCATTATTTAACCGTCAGAGATAGTGATCTGACAGTTACAAACCCCGACGTAATAGTTCCTAACGGGAACGTAGCATCTCCCCTTTGTATAACCTAGTCAAATTTATTGCTCAAGCAATGAGGTAAAAATAAAAAGACATATTCATTTTAAAATAAATACTTTAAGTAAATAAAATTTTACACTAATTTTATAATTGTATAACTTACATAAACCTTTTAATGTAAATTTATAATTAGTTAATATTACTTGTAATTACTATATGAATAATACTTAAAAAAATATTAATGCAAAATTTAACGGTTATTTTTCACAATTAAATAAATATTAAAGTGGAAAATTCGGGTATATGCATAAATTGAATACTACAATTATATATAATTCATCTGTCCAAAAAACTCAAAGGCAAAATTTGTGCTTTGTAAATTAAATTGGTAAGGTAAATAAATAAATGTTACAATAGTGGATATTTTAAGGACATGTATTTGGTCAAAGTCTCTTTTAAATTGTACCAAAAAAAAAGAGAGACTTTTTTTTGGTACATAGACGGGGCTAGGCTTCAGGAATTACAAAACTAGAATGCGACGTGGATAAGTCGCCCCACTGATGTCGTGGTCGATCCAAGGATCCAACTCTTTTGGAGGCACTTGCATCCTGTGTAGTCCAAGCGGAGACTCAGCCGCTAGTTTAGCCATCTAGTCAGCTGCAAAATTGGCTTCCCGGTGTACATGAGTTCGCACGTTCCAGTCTCTGCTCATCAAATCCTTAATCGCTCGGACTAGGGAATCGTTGGCCCCAGGTTCGCTCTGTGGCCCTAAGATCATATTCATCACACTTTGACTGTCGACTTCAGCTACCACTTGTCGGAATCCGAGTTCCCACACCAACGTTAGCCCTTGAAAAATGCCCCATAACTCGGTCCCGGTAACGGTGCCTAAGCCAATATTCATTAAAAAACTGATGAATTTACGTTGAAAATATAGATTTTTCAAAAGAAAAAAAATAAAAAAATATATAAAGGACGACTTAATATTACCAATGGGGAGGGATAAGCGCTAAAAGAAAATATTATCATAATAGAAAAATGTGGAAACTGTAAAAAATCTATATATATAATTGTTGACAAATTTTAATAAATTTTGTTCAGTCAATGATTAATAATATGAGTTCATTTGATAAAAAGGTGTTCATTTAATAATTTATTTTTAATATGTAACTTTCAGTTACACAATTTATTTTGACAGGTCTCATTTTGGACGGTGCCTATTTTAATAACGTCTTTTGTGTCCTGAACTACAATTTTTTTTTGATACAATATATTTTTTGTATTATATAAATACATATTTCACAACTAATTAAAAATGATCATTAAATATCTCTATCTTCTATTGCATTCATACGATAATAATTTTTTTTCAGGTATTATAAAGATATATAAAATATTTTCAAAAATCAAATATCATAGTCACGAGTCAAATGAGTTTAACGGTAATGATTTGTTGTGATGGCAATTATGGCGATATGAAAATCACGAATGTTGTATATAAAGAAGTGTTTGCTAGCTTTCTCGTTCGGTGGGGAGGGCTTTAGCTTTTTAGCTATTGTTCGTTTTAGGATTTTGTTGTTCTTGTGTTCGTGTTTGTTTCGTATTGTTATTGTGCGTTTGTGTTTTTGCTCCCGTAGGGGAGCGTGTATTCTCTATTAGTGGAGTTTTTTAGTTTTTTTTGTGTGGTGTTGTAGTGTTTGTATTTTAGGCTACCATCTGGAGGTAGACCTCTCTTCTTCGACTAGTTGTAAGTACGTATTTTATATATGATCTATCGTTTAAAAAAAAAAGTGTTTGACAATATTTAGATTGATTTTTTATTAAATTTTTTTTCTCAGTTATTAAGTTATGATTTTTATTTTAATCTATATTATTAATTACTATCTTTTCTATTATATCATTTTTTGTGCAAATGCACGGAATAAAACTAGTTTTGTAATCAATTATAAATGTGCATGTACATTAATAACCGATATTTATGCATGAAATTTAAAAGTCCAAAGCACCTAAAAAATGGATAAACGAAGTTGGATAAATTAGTAAGAGGATACTTGGATACAAAATTTATTTAAAAAAATCCAATCATTTTTAATTCAATCATTTTTTTTTTTTCAATTCAATCACACTTATCATCAATATTATTAGTATAATTAAATAATATTAATTAATCATTCTTACACACCACATCAACTCATACTCACATAATTTTAACTAATCAATTCTAATTATTTTATTTTAAATATTATTTTAATATACCACTAAAAGCTAACCTACCACATTTTTAAAAATTAACCAAACAAAATAAAAAATTCCAAACAAATCAAAATTTTTAAAAATCGTGTACGTATTTTCAGCAAACTTACACACACACTAGTATTAGACCATGTGCATTTGCACAGATGTAAACAAAGTATTGTGAGTTATTTGTATATATATAATGATTATTTATTTTTCTTTCACTTTTTTTGCAGGTCAAATTTATAATTAAAGAAGTTGAAATATTTATTTTTTTTAAATTATGTTTATTTGATTGGATGTAATGTATATTTTGGTGCCTTTTTTTTGAATTATTTATTATTTATTTAGGAATCTCAAATAAGTTTTTTATTTTTAAAAAAATAATAATTTAAATGTAACCACAATAATAATATCTAATCACAATATACGATCAACACATTATATAGTCAACTGTTAATAATCAAAAGTTTAAAATAATTTTTATAATTTTGAATTGATTAGTATTGATTATTTAATAATTAAATAAAAGATTAAATACATTCAAAATTAACAGTTGTCGGAGGTAAATGGTTAAATTGCCATGTAGGTAGAATTAAATAGATTTTATATTAGCTTGTAATTATATATATATATATATATATATATATGAGTGTTCTCATCTCTAAATCGGCTTACCTTTGTCCGACCGCCGCACGGCACCGGTTTCTTCTTCTGTCGATCGCCGTCAAATCTCCGGTGTACGGTCAATCTCTGTTCTCCGCTGCTGCTAATTTGCTTTCAATTGACGTTCTCTTATCGTTTTTTTTCTCGGTGAGTCTAAAATTTGAGGATTTATAGATTGGTCGTGGATTCATGCGGAGTGCTGATCGCTCGCTGTTTTTCCTAATTTGGCTTTGAATCTAAGCTGGTATCTAGCTTATTGCGGTTGTGATGTGTTATTTTGCTGTGCAAGTTTATGAACTAGATAGGGTACTGAGAAAATTAATCAGTTGGATATGTCTTGAGAGCCCTGAGGAAAAAATTAGTCTCTTTGATTGCCAGCTTAGGGTTAGGTGCATTTAAACAGCCGATTAGAGCCAGAAATTGTGGAACTCTATCTCCTGCTGGGTGTAACTTTTAAAAAAGAAAAATTGTAAATTGGATAAGCATCATTACTATTTGCAAGTCAATCCAGTGGAATCGATATCCAGTTTATCCCATTTGTATCTTGCGGCATTTTCTGTTGCCGGACGTTGCGTACGGGGAGAAATAAGTGCCAATCCTTTGTAATTTGAGTGTTTATTCCCTGATTAAAGTTTCCTAGTTCAATTATACTTAAACTTGTAAAGGATACTGTACACGTTTGTACACTCTAAGCTAATGACTCGACCTCACTTGATTTCTCTATGAGTGTTCTTTTTTTTTTTTT
>CACSLK010030184.1:16541477-16552145 GCA_902706635.1 Striga hermonthica | reverse complement strand
AAAAAAAAAAAAAAAAAAAAAAACAGCCCTTTTGCTTTATCCCTTTTATTTCTATATTAAGTAAAACTAACTGATAAACTAGCTGATAAGGTAACTTATAACTTATTAGTAATTTTGGAGCTTATATCTTATTACTTATAGCTAAAAAAACTAGTTTATATGATAAAAATGTTTGATAAAATTAGCTGATAAACTAGTTGGAATAAAAAATTCAACTAGCTTATTTAAAAAGCTATTTAAAGAAACTTATCAAATAAAGTCGAGTTTTTTTAAAAAAAAAATCATCCTACCAAACAAAACTTATTTAAATACAAGAAGCTTATAAACTAACCAAATAAGCTATAACGTAACTTATTTGTCTACCAAACCTAATTTGTCTTGTGATATGAATAAGTTGCCCCTCTATTCACATTATACAGCAAACTTGGCATAATAATAAGCAAAGTCAGGTACTAATTTCTATTAGTCAGGCAAATTGGACCCTGATATATACACAACCATTCAGAACCTGGAGAAAAAATAGTTAATGAGCAAAAGCCAAGTACATCACATTCAACCATCATTTAAAGTTCATCTGCAGCATTATTTACAACTCATGCTATGACAAAGAAATAGGCTCACACACATGCGCTGATTTCCTTAATATTATACAACAAAGAATGGACACAATTTTTTTTTTTTTTTTCAATGGATTTATATCTCGTTTCTGTAAGCCGATAACGAATACAAACGCTAAAGTGGGAGAACTGAGTATCACACACTACAGAGGTTCTTGACACATCTGGAGAAAATAACCAAAAAGCAAACAAAACCAAACAGCCAAAACAAGTTCTATATAAATAATGCAAATTGACAGAGGTTGTCAAACACTATGCAAAAGGATTTCCACCAATAGGTGCAGCAAAAGGGCCTTGAGAGACAGTCCTGCAAAAGAAAAGAGGTGTTAAGCGACCTAGTTTTAACGGGCTTCAGGCCAAAAAAGCCTGATTTAAACAGGTCGCTATTTTTTTGGTCTAAACGGGCCGGCCCTTTGACATCTCTACTACTTAGTAAGGCTGGTGTTTTATTTATTTATTTTCTATTTTTTTTAACTTTTTTCGGCGCTAATGGGTAAAGCTAGTGAAAAAATGTACGACATCAAGAGACTGAGTATGAGAATCTTGTACATTGTAATTCCACCTCACCTTTCCAAGAATTACCAAAAATATTTTATTTATTAAAAAAAAAAATGAAAAAATTAATTTGGACTCCATCAGGATATATAACCACTGTTTTTTCTCTTCTGTTATATTTTAATATTCATGATCAACACATAGATGTTAGTAGGTTTTTAGCCCTTCAAGTAGTGAGTCTGAAAAACTTCATATTTATACTCTCCATAAAAAAAGGTAATGCCAAAGAAGAAACGTTAAAAAAGCTTACGACATTCTGGTGTTCGGCGCTTGCTCAACTATAAATTCGAAAGACCCTGTGCACAAAGAATAGATACAGTGATATGTAAATAAATGAACGAACATATTTATAATAACCAAGCAGAAACAAAATATACCACGAGGAGGATCAAATGTGGTTCCACTTGGAGCATAGGATGTAAGAGAATTCTGGAAACCAGGACCTATTTGGCCCACTGACGTAAGGATCTGGTATATGATTATCTGGTAGAGCTGCTTGCAATGAACTCATGTCCCAGAGGCCAGAACTGATTCTATTAGCACAATGTCATAATATTAGAAAAACAAACCCACTTCAGTAGAAACTACCTCAAAACAGGAATAAATCTTGTACTCTTCTATTGCCAACTATAGAAATTTGGGCTACGTGTTTGATCGAAATCAGAGTTGCATTTCCTTGTGGCCACGATATTTTTTTTTAACCAACCGCTTTTGGAATAATTTCGGGTGTTTTACCTAGTCCTAAAAGTTCATATGAGATTTAAGCAAGCATGCATGATTAGCATACTTCAATCAAGTCTGAAATGATACGAGAGATAATAATGAGACAATGAAGAAATCATTTGCATTGGCTCCCGTCAATTATTATTTATTAGGATGGTGGGAATTATGAATACTAAGCAGTAATATCATTAAATAATTTAACAGGTAAACACATGAACATATTATTTTGGCGCAATTGTGTCAGTCTAACAGATTCACAAAATTAAACGACTAAAAAAAAATCCATGAACCTGTTCAATTATAAACACGTTCTCTGCAAATCTACTATCTTTTTATGCTCGCAGATAAGGCACACAATTAACAAATTAAGTTAATAAGAATTTGATCTACACAATATTTACGACATTAGTAACGAAACGTACCATACAGCTAGAGTCCAAGGCAGCATCACATGGAAGGTCAAAATCGAATGGGTTGGTAGGTTTCAGCCCGGTTGCAAGTGAATGAGCTCCAGTCTATAATAACAAGATACAGAAAGATACATATTCAAATTATGGGAGCTCCAGTCTATTGTACTATCAGAGACCAAAAGGAGGCAGAAACTCACCACTATGGGAACCATCGAGATATTATGCACCGGCATACTGAAATGTGAAGGCAAGCTAGACGAAGGAGGTCCAACCTCGTTTGGTGTTCTCGCATTTCCATCAATATCCAAAGCCTGCAAGAATCATGATCTGCATATAAGTACAAGAAAAGCAACATTTTCATCAGATTAACAGGAAATATACTTTACCTTGTGTACACCAAGCCCACGAGATTCATTAGCATCTGAAACATGAGGCGCCGCAGCGTGATTACTATTCTTTGGTACATGATCAATAGTCTGTTGTCCATTGTCCAGGAAATTCTTCAAATGCATTCCACAACTGCACCCGAAAAAAAAAAAATAAACACACACACACACAACAAAGGGCAGAACAAGTTTCCATAAATTCCTCACTTGAAGAAGATCCTTCTTTATTAGGGTAGTCAACTCTTTCTCACTCATATGACCAAGTCTCTGGTGCCAATGATATTGGGAACCTCCTCATCAACATTGAGACATTATGAACTAATCTTCAAATGTGTTTTGTATAGCGTTCCACAAACATGCCCTCAGATAATTTTCAGAACACCCTTTGACAATTCTATGTGCCTGCACCAAAGTGATTTTCATATCCTTCTTTGTCGAGAGCCACCACTGAAAAAAGATTCAGCCTAAGATCCGGCACATGTCTAACATCGTTCAGTAGGATTGTACTCCCGGTTCCTGTCATTGCCTGGATATCACTAATTCCGGCAATTTCAGAGGAACTAGAATTTCTCGTCTTCACAGATCCAAAGTCTCCAACTTTGTATGTTTTGAAATATTTCCTGTTGAGAGTAACGTGATAAGATGCTGCAGTATCTACCACCCATTCCATGTCTTCTCTTGAGACATGAAGGCATGTCTCACCATTGTTAGAGCAATATGCTACATCACTTGAGACAGTGATGAGAGTTTCACCACCATTGCCCTTGTTCTTCTGCTGAGAAGTATTCTTCGGCTGAGAATTGCTCTTGCCCTGCTCCTCGAGTCATTTATAGCAATTTTTCTTCATATGACCTTCTAGACCACAATGATAGCGCACATGTGATCTCCGATTGCTCTTGCCCTGCCGTTGCTTCTACCCCTTCTCTTCCCTCTGCCGCTTCTTTATTGCATGCCTTGTGGAATTCCTCGATTCTCTATCACAAGAGCATGAGCCTGATCAGTGTCCATGTCTTTCCTTCTTGCCTCTTCATTGACTAAGGCATCCTTGACAGCAGACATGAAAAGTTTGTCGTTTGAGGCTGAATTACTGAGAGTAAGAACGAGTGTTTCCAGCTATCAGGAAGAGAACTAAGAAGTATCAGATATTGCATTTCATCTCCAAGCAGCATATCAACACAAGATAGTTTATTACCGGGCTCTGGAACTCACTGGTATGCTCGGCAACAGAAGTTCTACTTTTCAACTTCATATTGACTAAGCGTCTCATCAATAAGGCCTTATTCCGAGCGATTTTGGCCTGGTACATGTCCTCTAGCTTCTTCCAAAGGTTATATATGTCAGTTTCTTGTGTTTCTTGTGCAACACGCAACATGATGGAAGACACTATGATCAATCCATTGTCGGATTTGACCAATAATTTTTCTATTGATTTTCTTCCATTCTAACTCCTTGGACAGGTCAGGGTTATTACCCTTCAGCTCTATTGGAAAAAAGAGCTCTTTACATCTGAGGAAATCTTCCATCCGAGGTTACCACAATGTATAATTGGTAGTCGTGACCATAATCAAAGCTCCAGAAGACGAAGTTGACTCTTTCGTGACCATTTTTCACCTTCAATAATTTGTTTGGGACACATCAGAGTTGAATTTTGAAAAATAGACAACACCGTTACGTCCGGAACAGTCGAAAATGGGGGGAGGTCTTTTTTTTAGCGATGACGTGCCAGTTGACCGATGACGTGGCGGTTAACTGAGATGATGTGGCAGTCGATTGGGATCCAATTGCTGACGTGGCAGCTAACTGGGACCGCTGTGGCAAGTGACTGGACCACTGACGTGGCAGATGACTGGGTCCTTCTCGCTAACGTGGCGATGACATGTCAGATGATGTGACAACACGTCACCATCTTCTTCCTCAAGTTTTTCTTTTTTCCAGAACTTCATAATCCGAGCAGCTCCGATGTCCATTTTTCGCCCGTAAGATATCACCGTGCCCGTCTCGACAAGAAAAATCTAACTGTGTCCTCGAAATTGAGTTTCGAGCACAACTCAGAAACTCGAAATTTCTACACAACCTCGAAAAAAATCATTCAATGCAAATTGAAGTGAAGTATGATAATTTTTTGATAATTCCCTATCAACAACATATCTATAAATCCTTTTGTATCCATTTTTAGTTAGGTTTCAACACTCTCAGGGTTGAATGATCGCACTCTAGGATAATTTGAACGAATGAAATGAGAAGCCTAATTATATATACAAGCAAACAAACCATTGTTGAAAAATGGTGTGTGAATGGAAAAGGTTGGTGGAGGGTGGATGGCTAGTTTGTTTCTTCAGCACAACAATGGTGTGTTAATGGTAGTACTTTGTTGACATGCATGGAACTTTTAAAAAATAGGTGTCGTGGGATCATGTTTTGTTTCATCTATCAAGTTATGATAGAGCATTGATAGCCGTACGAAATTAAATTAGGTGTACGAACTAATCTTTATAGAGCAAAGAGTAGTAGTTCACTTGCATAATTGTTTTAATCTTGATAGCACGAAGACTTACTTATTCTGTCAACCTAACTCTCAGTTTTTAGAATGCTCGGGCTGAATGTTTGCTCATGCATCTATTACAATATAACTTACTTTTGTTGATGGCCACGGTGAAATCGTACGTTTGTACTCCTAAAGGAAAGTATTGCTCCTCTGTGAGCCCGCAATTTGGGGCGTGATTGTTGCATTGCATGAGCCAAAAAACATAATAACAATCTTCGCCATATGTTCTTTAGAGAAAAAGAAAATGAAATTAGACAAAAAATAAAAATTAGAAAATGAAAATAGAAAATCTTACATTCTTCCCGAATTCAGCCATATAGACTTCATATAGTCCAGGCATATGAGCTTTTGCTGCTCATATTCTTCCATCCTCTTCTTGAAAAGTGAACATGGAGTATCCCTTCTCTGGGCATGTCTTACTTAGGTTGAACAGCACGGAGTGGCGGACTCCGTGTAATACAAAGCAATGGATATTTTCGGTCACCGTTATCCATTTGTAATATGATCGATCCACATTGTCTAGCTGTTTATCATTGTGTCTTTTCGCGTTATATGAAAAGACTCAGTCAAAGAAAGGGGCACTTGTGATGTAGATAGAATAATTAAAATTAAATATGAAATCATACCATTAAAAATTGGTAAACCACCAAGTGACCTCGTTGTATATTCGGACATTAATTAAATTTATACAGCGACGTCACTTGGGGTTCACCCCAATTTTTAATGGTATGATTTCATATTTGTTTTTAATTATTCCATCTTTCTACATCAACAAGTGCCCCTTTCTCCCTCCAACAAAGAAGAATTTGCATAGTGTCTTTGTCTGGGTCTTTTCATATAATGCGAAGAGACACGATGATAAACAGTACAAACTAAGCAATGTGGATCGATCATATCACAAATGGATACCGGTGACCAAAAATATCAATCGCTTTGTATTACACGGAGTCCGCGACTCCGTGCTGTTCAACCTAAGTAAGGCATGCCCAATGAAGGAATACCCCAATCATGTTGAAGTTCAGTTTTTCAAGAAGAGGATAAGGAAGGCTATGAGCAGCAAAGGCTCATATGCCTGGACTATATGAAGTATATATGGCTGAATTTGGGGAGAATGTAAGATTCTCTAATTTCATTATTTTCATTTTCTCATTTTTCTAATTTTTATTTTTTGTCTAATTTTTTTTTTCATTTTCTTTTTTCTCTAAAGAACATATGACGAGGATGGTTATTATGTTTTCTGGTTCATGCAATGCAACAATCACGCCCCAAACTGCGGGCTCACGAAGGAGCAGTACTTTCATCTGGGAGTACAAACGTACGATTTTCGGTGGCCATGAACAAAAGTAAGTTATATTATAATGGATGCATGAGCAAACATCAAGCCCGAGCATTCTAAAAACTGAGAGTTAAGATAGCAGAATAAACAAGTCTTCGTGCTATCAAAATTAGAACAATTATCTAAAATATATCTGGATTTTAAATCTATCAAAAATTATTTGAACCGTCCGGACTACCCGGACTGATTCAGGTGAATAGAAATTCTCTTTGAACCGTCCGCACTGCTCAAACTAGTTCGACTGAACTAGATCGAAGGCTCACTCGGAGCCATAGGGTCATTCTCTTGACTATGTGCAGCTCGATTTAACTGTGGTCCGGGTTCGGCGTGGCAACTTCGGCATGAACTCGGCTGACACGGCTTAGTCGATACACGAGTTTGAAAACGATGTCGTGGTCACTGACTAGGGCTACAAACGAGTCGAGCTCGAGCCCATATTTACATTGTCGAGCGGCTCGAGATATATGAAATTACTAAAATGCCCTTGCATATATATGTATTTAGTGATTATTTTACAAAATTGCTTAAAAAAACTCAAACTGAACCCGAGCCGAGCGCGAGCACTTTGAATTCGAGTCGAGCTCCAGCCGAGCTCCAGCTCCTGTATTTTCTCACCGAGTCGAGCTCGAGCTCGTTTGCAGCCCTATCACTGACGCGGAAGCGTGCTTGGACCGCGACTAACGGAAACGGCGCGTATACGGGAGATCAGACGAACTAGGTGCAGGGGCACACACTCGGTGGTTTAACTCGAACTCGGTGCATGGGCACGCACTCGGTGGTTCAGCTCCAACGGTCGGACGAGAGTCGAGCACGTTGCGAAACTACGATACGCGGTACGAGTTAATGATACAACATCTAAAAATTATTTAAACGGCACTAAAGTTCGGGCGATTAAACTCGGATTCGAAATAATACACGGTTATCGGAACCGGATAAAATTAGGGTTTTTTATTCTCAAAAATCCTAACTCATTTAAGGCCGATATTTAAATCACTAATTCCTATGTGATATATATAAAGAATATATAATCAACAACTGCAACTAAAACCATATATGTCTAATTTTCTATATTTATCTCGAAATTGGGCTAAGTCTCGATCTTTAATCTAAGTCAAAACGGTGTCCAAAAATTATGAAATTCGAAATACACCATCCACAATACAGACATGGTCCATGGTCAAAATATCGCGTCAAAAGTCAACTTCTAACCCATTTATCTAGTAATCGCATCAACCAATAACTACAGTCATAAATCTCGTTCACCCATCAAACGAACTCTACAATTTTTAAAATTTAAACTTTAGCCGCAAGACAATTTAACATGATTTATAAAATTAAAATAACTACTTTATTTCTTATATAAACAGAGATCCAAAAATCATCGCTTAAAGCTCGTAAAATCCCAATAAATTCACATATCACTCAAATCCTCAAATCATTATATAATCATATCTAAGCTCATGCAGAAAGTTTCAAGCCATTTTACCTTCAAACGGGCTCAAATCGAAAAGAGGAAGGCTAGTGAAATGGGCCGGACCAAGTTGACTCGGGGCTAAAGAACTCTCTTTTTTTTTTTTTTTTGGTGCTGACCGGGACCAAAAATCACGATTTGGAGCTGACCGAGATGACTGGTGGCTCGAGAGTGGTTGGCTCGGAGCAAGGGTCGCGGATCGAGGCTGAAACGACTTGAATCTAAAGCCAGAAGAGTCGGGTCCCAGTTGACTATGGTCAGGTCGACGCACTGGTGCGAGGACCGAAGCTGAAGATGCTGAAATCGGGCTCGCCGGCGCGTGGACACGCGTATGGACAGAAGCTGCTCGTGGTTTGGGGTCAGGGAAGGCGGGCTGAGCTGGACGACTCGCGAACGGAGCTGGACTCGCGATTTGCCGGTAGGGATGAGCTTGGAGGGGCGCGTGAACGGAGCTGAAGGGCTGGAACTCGCCGGTCGCTGTGAGGAGCTAGGCGGAGGCGGGTGGCGCTGGTTCGGTTCCAGTCCAGCTGAGGTGCGAACTGGTTTGGACTTGCTGGAACCGGTCGGACTTCGGCTCGCAGGGCTGGAACCGGAGCTTGCCGGCGACGGGAATGCGTGAACGGCAGGTGAGAGAGCGTGGCTCGTGAATGGGCGACGGGACAAGCTCGCGGACGGTGGCCTTCGGCAGAATGCTGGCGGGTTGAGCTCGGCGGAGGTTCGCCGGTGTGGGGGGGTCTCGCCGGAAAAGTGGTCGGCCGGATTTTTGGGTGAAGATGTGGGAGATGATGAAGTGATGTTGGGAGACATTATATATAGGGTGGAAATGTGCTAGGGTTTTGTAGTTTTAATGGACTCAATATTGGGCTTTTAACATTTAAAATTGGGCTTAAATTACTAACATCTGGGCTCTAAAGTGGCTCAAAGACACACACATACGAGCTAAAGTTTACGGATTGACACAAGTGGACACAATTTTTTTTTTCACAAAATTGTATTTCCCTTAAAAATTAAATTCCAACAATCTGATGTCTGTGATGAAAAAGGCATATGAATCAGTTATCCTCTATCTCATTGATATTCCCAGGTCACCCAAGAGAGAACCGAGAGTCATTTGCGGAATAAAAAGGGTATACTTACATTTAAATTAAAAGAATTTATTAATTCTTTAAGTGTTACAAAGAAGAGGTCAACGAGAGAATAAAAAAGTTAAGACAATCAAAGATAAACCTTAATAAACGTTTATGGGGAAAACAAATTTATTTTTCGTCATAAGGGAAATAAAAAGATGTGTTGTTGTATAGGGGGTAATTATCTCTTCTGAAATCGACTAAGAAATCGGGTTAAATATCAACCGAACATTGGACTAGGCTTCGATTACATTGAATATTGACTAAGGAATTAAATGTTTGGTTAATAAAATTAACCGGACTTAGACTAATTGTACTAGTAGGACAATTTAAATATTATAATTGGTCTCGGATTTAAATCGACTATAAGCTCGATTTTAAAATATACTAAAATAAAATCAAACATGAGCTCGATTTACTGAAATGGGCCGAAATAAAATCGAACATAGGTCTGATTAACTTAAATGGGCCGGCTAAAATAACTGGACTCGCTCGAAAGTGATTGGGCTCGAGTAATTAAATTATTCGGATTCGATTCGCTTAATAAAATCTCCGATAATTTCAAGGCTCGGTTTTAAAAATAGAACCGATACTTGGACTAAATAAATCTGACTTTAATAATTAAAATCGAATAAATTCTCTATGACTTAGACTTTAATACTAATTACTCAATTTAATGTAAATAATAATAATAAATGCATCAAATTAGGAACTTGATATTTATAGAAATAAAGTCGAGCTCCATAAATAGTAATTAATATACTAGGCGTTACAATCTATCCTCCTTAAAATATTTTCGTCCTCGAAAATGCTAAACTGAAATATGAGTTCGAACTCAGATATAGGTTCAAATACAAGTCAAAACTTAAGACTTGTGTTCTGGCTCGAAATATCTAACTCTTCTGGATACTGAAATGAGCATATACTATCCTAAATTGTTATGTTGTTAACCCTCGGACACTTAGTCGGTAAATTAGGTTATCATCTCCCAAACGCTTCGTTGGCGATCGTGAGCATATAATGAGGGAATACGCTAGGACTCCACTGGCGATTCTCGAACACTTGGTCGGTGATCGTGTGCATGTAATGAATGAATACAGTAGGATTCAACTGCCCACTCCCGAACACTTGGCAGGTGATGGTGAGCATGGTCTGATGCAATTCGCTGGGATCCCACCAGAATCTGGGATTTATGGACTCTTGGCTAGTAAATCAGGTGCACTCCGATAGAATTCATCGCGACTCCATCAGAATCTGGGATTCCTAGACACTTGGCTAGTAAAACGAGTGCACACTCCGATGGAATTCGCTGGGATTCCATTGCTCACTCCCGAACACTTGGTCGGATATCGTGTGCACATTCGAGTGGAACTCGCTGGATTCTATTGCTCACTCCTGAACACTTGGTCGGGTATCATGTGCGCATTCAGATAGAATTCATTGGGATTCTATTGCTCGCTCCCAAACACTTGGTCAGGTATCGTGTGCACATTCGGAT
>CACSLK010030184.1:16527384-16537548 GCA_902706635.1 Striga hermonthica | reverse complement strand
AAAAAAAAAAAAAGAAAAAAACACACACACACACACACACACAACAAAGGGCAGACAAGTTTCCATAAATTCCTCACTTGAAGAATTAATCACACTGAGCCATAATTGATGCATGATTATACTTACAGGGGTGCTATTTCTGGCAGGTTCAACATTTTTCAGGCCATCACGCCAAACTGCAGGCATTGAAGCAGAAGGTTCATGATACGCTGGATTCAAGAAACTCTGATCAAGTGAAAAAGGGTTAACAACTCCTTGTTTATTTCCACCAGGGGACAGCTTTGAGGACGGGATTGTATTGTTATTGTCAGTTCCCGCAGGCAGTGAGTTCTGAGGCACATCAAATGTTGCCCATCCTCCATTGTTTGGCATTACCAATTCAGAATTCTCGCCTCCAGAATAAGCAACAGACTGCTGTTTTGGTATAGCTGTGAGATTCTGCAGCTCACTGAATGTTGCCACGGAAGGACTAGAAGATTGTTGGAATAAATCAACAGGATTAGCCAAAGACTGCTCCGGAATATGAGTTTTAGGTGTAGAGGTGACATTTTGAGGTGCAAAGGGTTCACTAAAGAGGTCTAAACCGTTGAAGGTGGTGGGAATTGAATTTTGAGGTGAAGGAAAAGAAGGCGTTTTGTTATGAAACATGTCCAAGGATTGCTCAGGTTCAGAGACAACTTCTTGCAAGCCGATAGAATTTACAGACTTGAAAGACATGGAGTCGAACGATCCAAAGCTACCGGAAGATGTGGTTCTCTGCATATAAGAGTATTCGGCAATCAGGCATTTGTGTGATGAAATTGGCACAATCTGCCACAATTTTAACCAGAAATCTATAAAGTACATGTTCAAGTTAGGAAAGTTACAAGTCAGTGTTAAAGCACAAGTAGACAACTTTGGCAGAGGACATAACCATCTTCCTGCTGTAAATTATGTAAAATGTGAAATAACAGTTCTCTGTAAGACCTTCCCTCTTTTAATCTTTTTTCATTACATGAACTTGTTCAGACATTGAAGAAAAAAATGTAAGTGCAGTGTTATCAATAGCGGATGGCCGAAAATGGTGGCAGGCCGAAAATACTGCCATGGCAGTCTGTGGCGCCACCATAACCGGCATCCTTCACAACTTCTCATGATGGTAAGGAAGAAATCCACCACCCCATACGACCATGATGGTTATTTGATAACACAGAATAAATTACTAGTGTTAACCATTGCGGAGCAGAATTCATTTATAACATAATAAATTATTGATCTTCCTTCATAAATTGTACACAAAATAAGTACAAGAACTCCAGAATAAGTACATAAAATAAGAACAAACACTCCAGAAAATAATCATGATTTAGTAGTAATGCAGATATCTATATAAAATAGAGTAGTCTCGCAAATAGAGCCCTAACCTTCTAAACTTCTTTAATAAATCTAGCAGTTGAAAAGATATCACTGTCATTACCTGTCTTTTCAATTTTGCCAGTTTTTTTTTTTCTATTTCTTGAAGAGTGTGAAAGATGGGAACAAGGAATGCACTTTTCACACTTCCAGTTGGCAGCATAGTCTAAAAATCTACTAGGAGAGTCATGAAAATTCCATAGAAACCATTTTTTACTGCAACACTTCACCCACCAGCATTTCCAAACAGATTCAGAATCGCATTAAAGATTTGCAAAGCCTTACAACCTTCATTCTCAAACACTTTAATAACTTATGTTTCTATCAGATAGGTTAGGAATCAGAAGAAGTATGACCTGGGCATGATGATTCACCCTTCCTCCATTGTTTATGTTATTTCCATCTGGATTGTGGATACCAGTGCGTGAGAAATGACTTGAAGTATCACTAGACGGGCTCCCAATTTCTCTCTGGGGACTAGGCACATCAGGTCTGAATGGATCGCCTCCACTGGAAACAGAATAGTCCGAAACCCTAGGATATGATCCCTCATTTGCACCACTTAAACGACTAGGGCTCAAGAAGCTAGAGAATTTTCCCTCATATACGGCCCGGTCTGAGCCGGGCTTTCTGGTGAGTGCAGGTGCATTTTTCCCGTAACGGCGTTCTTCATACTGAAAATCGTAAGGTGGGCTTTGAGAGTAGGAATGGTATGAACTTGCACGCCTCGTCTCGTCTCCATGGTTCTGAGAAATCAGTACAAGATCCCATGTTAGTCTACATTCAATTTGACATGAGCTGGTTGTGACTTAACCGAAAATCCATTAGCAACCACAAAAACCCATCAGTGAATAATGTTAAGAACTTTTAGAGTATACATGTATAATAACCTGTGAATCTCTTGGAGGCCGGCTAGACGACTTTTCTGTTGCATATCTATTTTCAACATAAACATTCTTGATAAATTCACGAACTTTATCAACATTGCTGCAATGCAAAAACTTATCGTCTAAGAACCAACTTAAGGAAGAAAAATGTAACAGAAATTACTTTAATTGGATACAAACCTATTGTCTGGAAGCCTCTGCTTTTGCGGGTCCCAGGACTTCAAAAACAGTTCCCTTGCACGCTGTAATAGTATATAATGAGTAACTGCATCAGAATGTTGCTAAACGGCAAATGAGTGAGCATGTATTTTACCTGATTACCGCCTTTCTGAAGTGCATCCACCTCTTGAGAAGTAAACTTGGCCATTGAAACAGACTTAACGCGATGCGTAAACTCACGACTGCAGTCAAAATGCATCACACGCATTTCAGGTTAAATATCATTCACTAAATCTCTTGGAGATAAAAAGCATGTAGCTGCGAACTATGGCCAGAGTAAGAGCCTTGAGGAGGTTGAACGTAAAAAACAAGAGGTTAAAAGCAAAAGTACACAAAAAACTAAACAGCACATATACAATAAGATCACAAATATCCCCGTGGGATCATGAACAATCAATCAGTCTATCACTCTATGCTTCTACATGACTTGGCTCGAACAGCCGCCATCAAACAGAAAACATAATCCATATATTTGACCCTTCAATCAAACTGTTGATAGAAGTTCATGCAACGATTTTACAATTCCGAGTGTAAAGAATCGAAAGGCATCTTCCTTTTGAGAGCAATATTTTCAGGAAAGTACTGCACCTAAAACCACAACGTTCCAGATTTCCAAAGCTATACCTTAACAATAGAACCAAAAGTTCATCTTGGGCAACACTTTGTAATAATTAGTCAATTCCCTTGGATCCATAACTACAACCAAAATAATGGAAAACAACAGATACTCACTGTATGCCACTGCATATGAGGCAAACAAATGTCCAAAAATTTGTGCACACATACTGAGGACCCTGCAACCAGAAAACATATCGATTCAAACCAAAAGAAGAAGCTTACCCGATACGCATTTACGGAAAGACAAAACGAAAACAGAACGCAAAATTACCAAGCTGTTGCAGTTGATACATCTGCGATTAGGCGGGAGCTTCATTAGACCCCTAATAATCTTTTCATTTTTTTCTTCTTCTCTTTTGCTGCTCATTTTCGAAATTCTCAGCTCGAAACAAGGAATCAAGCAATTTCCCCCAAAATTATGCAAGACGAAGACGATGGCAACAGATTTGATGGGCTCTTGAGCTTTGAATTCGAGTGAGAGAGAGAGGGCTAATCGATGGACAAAAGCTAGGGTTTTAGATTTATTTGTTTAATTAATTCTCAAAAAAAGGGATTTGTACAACGAGCTCTCTCTCTCTCTCTCTCTCTCTCTCTACTTTCAGAGGGTTTCGAATTTAGCAACAACGATTATGCTCGTCATTGTTGTGGCCGTTGATAAAGGCTAATGCCAGTCAACATCATGCGTGGTCTGTTTTGGTTTACTCGTGTGTTGGATTGGAATTAGAGATATTAAACGTGCTAGTTCTAGCGGTTTCGAGCTAGTCCTAACGGGTTTCGGGTTACACGGTTCGGGCTTAAAAAGCCTAAATTTAAACGGGCTACAAAAAAAGGACATAATCCTAACCTTAGCGGGCTTCGGGCTAAACGGGCTATGCGGGCTATAATAATAATAATAATAATAATCAAAAATAAAAAGAGTAAAAAATATTAAAAAAATAACAACGGCTAGTTAAAAACTATTTTCAACGGCTATTTAGTATTTACCGTCTATCACTATGTTTCATGTTTTTCCTATTAGTCGTTCTGATTGACTTAAATATTTTGGTATGAAGTACAATAACAATATTGTTAATAATTATCTTTCAAAATCATAATAACTCATTACAATTCATATTTACATGTGAAGTGGGATACAAAAATTGTAATATACAAGTAATTTAAGAACATATTACTTACTTGATACAAACATTTACACCGCCGAATATAGTTAAGCGGGCCAGTCCTAGCGGGTTTCGGACTAGCCCTAGCGGGCTTTGGGCTAAACGGTCTGGACCTAAAAAGCCCTGATTTAAACGAGCTATTAATAAAAGAACTTAACTTTATTTTTTTGGGCTAAACAGGCCGGTCCATCTGGCCAAAGACCATTTAACATCTCTGATTAGAATGACGGGAATAGACCTGGCAGTAGCACATTTTTCCGTGTAGTGTTAATTGCTCATACATATACAAAACACAATAATTTGTGTGACAACCATACTTTATGGGGAAAAAAAAAGTACATTTATAATATTAAATATCATATTTTCCACACTTTGTTTATGATATATTTTAAAGTATGATATTTTTAAATAAAAGTATGTGTACTTGTGAAAATAGTATAAAAGTTAATATTTTTTAAAATTCATGTAAAATTACACGATTTTTTTTAAATTGCATTCCTGTGACGAAATTTTTGGCATTCTTGTAACGATTTTTGTGTCTTTTGCAAAACGAAATATGATTACTTTTTTTTTCTTTCAAAACAAAACGCGTAATTTAATTTTCGACGAACAAAAAGTGAAGTAGTCGATCGTTTCGTATGTGACAAGCAAGATAATAAAAAATAACTACTAATTGTGTCTTACAATGTAACTTTTTCAAAATTTGTAATGTTATCACGACTACTTAATTTTGACAAAAATGGGAACATTAAATCAAGTGGCTACCATTTATTGAAATCCCTATCTGATGAAGCCCGAGAAACTTGTTCGAACAGCAATACGAGGTGGTGGAAAACTTTGTGGAAAATAAATGTTGTTCCGAAAGTTAAAAATTTTTTTATGGAAATTGAGCAATCCGGCTTTTCCTTCTTCTGAGAATCTGGCTCGGCATCACATAAATGTGGAAGTAAAATGCCAGAGATGCGGCAGATGGGAATTGAATGCCCATATCTTCTTTGATTGTAAGTGGGTCAAGCATCTTTGGAAATTGACCGGCTGGTGGGACATATTAGTGGGACGACGCGCCATGGGCTTTATTTCAACCTTCACTGGTATTTTTTAGGGACCGAGGAGAAATGAGTTTCCTTTGTTCGCCACTCTCCTTCGGCTTATTTGGCAAGAGAGGAATCGTCTACGACATGGTCGGGCAATGAGAAGTGTCGAACAAGTTTTGGCATCTGGACGAGGTTGGCTTGAGGAGTTTAGCCTTGTACATTCAAGCGCGACCTATTCAAACCGATCACTGACCCGGGGAGCTGTTGATTCTTGGCTTGGGCCTGGCACTTGCAAAAATGGTTTCACCCTTTTTTGTGATGCAACTGTACGTGAGGCGTCGATTGGTTTAGGAGGGTGGATCTGTGACTCAGAGGGAGTGTGTTGGGCCGCTTTCGCATCTCGACTATCCGGATCTTTTTCCCCGGCAGCTGCTCAAGCTATAGCCTTACGTTTCGGACTCCGCTGTACTATGGAATCCGGGCTAACGATTCAAACTGCTGCGACTGATGCTCTCTCCGTCATCCATGGCATTACTGAACGCTTTCCAAACGATATGTTGCAACATGTTTTCGAAGACATTATCAATCTCTTGTCATCCTTGAATTGTGGCGTTTGTAGTCATATTGCTAGAACTAATAATGTTATTGCTCATGAGCTAACAAAATGGGCTTTAGGGGCGTCTGACTTGTTTCTTTGGACGGACTATATGCCGTCTTTTTCTCTTCTTTTTTTCGGGATCTTTCGATTCCTTGACATTGGTTGAATGAATCTCGATATTTACCTTGCAAAAAAAAAAAAATCATGAACACTGAAAAACTCATAAGTAACTTTAATATTTATTGGTAATATTTGATATATAAGTAATAATTAAATATTGATCTTGCATGAAAAAATGTGAGAATTTGTATAATTGGATATATAGATCGTATAATAATTCTTTTAATTTAAATTATAAAAATAATAATATATTTTTTTAATTGTGACTGGCTGACTGCAAAGAAAAATTGGGGTAAAAAAAATCTTTTTTATTGTTTCTAATCAACTATATTCGTATTGACGGATAAAACAAAATTGGAAAAGTCTTATAATATCCAATCATCCACAAATTACAATAATGATTTCATGGGCGAGTCATTAGAGTTCTTCTAGCTTAATTCATACACTAGTTGTAAGATATCAACAATATATAACATATATGATATCACCATAAAAGTTCTTTGTGAGAATTTGGGAAAAATATGTTGTATTATTCAAAAGACATGTACATATATATAGGAACATAATGAGCCTAAATCTAATCCTACAAGATATAGACAAAATATATTATAACCATATATACAATATATTCTAACATACTAATATATGTTATCCATATATAGCATATATTCTAACACCCCCCCTCAAACTCAAGGTGGTATAGTAGATAGCAACTTGAGTTTGCAAAGTAGTAAGCAAAAGCGACCCGGAAGGAGAGACTTTGTGAAGACATCAGCTATCTGATCTGAGCGGCGCCGCCATGAGCAGCCAGCCCATGCCCTCCTCCGCCGCCTCCACGGCGGACTCGTAGGAGACGCAACCATAATAGCTCTGCGGTGGAGTCAGCAAGAGCACGATACTCAGACACGGCACTCGAGCGGGAAACTGAGGTTTGCTTCTGACTGCGCCAAGAGACAAGTGAATCACCAAATCCGAGCACACCACAAGGAAGCCGACGTCGACAGGAGTCGGCGGCTGAAAGGCGGCGGCAAACGGCAAATCCGAGCACACCACAAGGTAGCCGACGTCGACAAGAGTCGACGGCTGAAAGGCGGCGGCAAACGGCAAATCCGAGCACACCACAAGGTAGCCGACGTCGACAGGAGTCGGCGGCTGAAAGACGGCGGCAGTCGGAGATTGGGGTGGACCACACTCGCCGACCAAAGGGCTCAGCGTCACGACGAAGACTAGGCGCGTGAGAAGCGCACGCGCCGGCGACGGGGACGGGCTTTCAGGCGATGACTCGCCGGGTCACGTCGGAGATGATGGCGCGGGAGGTGAGAACCGGTGCTGGCCAGAGATGTGCGACAAAAGAAAAAATCTATAATGGATCCTAAACCTGCTCTGATACCATGTGAGAATTTAGGAAAAATATGTTGTATTATTCAAAAGACATGTACACATATATATAGGAACATAATGAGCCTAAATCTAATCCTACAAGATATAGACAAAATATATTATAACCATATATACAATATATTCTAACATACTAATATATGCTATCCATATATAGCATATATTCTAACATTCTTTATGAATAATGGGGAAAAAACAAATTATTATTATTATTGTTATTATTATTATTATTTTATGTTTTCAAAATATTTTGGATCCAAAAACATGTGAGTTTTAAGTGATGGACAGTCAGGCTAACGAACAGGTAAGCTGAATTTAGCATGTGAGAGTGACCTCATATATATTTTGTCTTGTCACCCTTAACCTTAATTTCCAACCTACAATTATTACTATTTTTTCTTTATTTTTATTTTTTTACTATTTTTTTTTTTTATTTTGGTTGTTAGTCTCGATTAGTGGAGTTTGTAACTCTCCGATAGTCAGAATGATGTATAGTCTCTGACGTTCATTTGAGAGTTAGAATGATTCGGGTAATTAATTGGTTACCGATTGTATTTTATTTGAGGTTAAACTTTCCTCTTGTTCGTTTCTTTCTGTCATGTGATAATTAGATTGATCATGTAACCCGTTGGTTACAAATTGTATCTTATTTGAGATGATGAGTAAGTGAAGCTCATCAGTCTACAAAACATGGCCCCCAACCACATTGCAAGTACAGTTTAGTTTGGTGAAGACAATTTATTACATCTCACCAAGTAATTTTGGCCTTTAGCCTTATGATTAGTCCATGGACACATACATATTTATATGTATGTTATATCCCTCTCATTTTTTCCTGTCAAAGGCAAACACAACCAAGAAGAAGAAGAAGAACAAAAGGGCCATCACTAGAATTGATTAGGTAATTCTTTAATTTTGAAAGCTTTTTCCTTTTTTTTTTTATTGGTACATTTTTTTTTTTTTTTGGTACATTGAAAGCTTTTTTTCTTTTACCACTCTCAACTCCATTCTCCTGTAATTAAGGTAATCTGCTAATGAGTTGGTGCATTTTTAAAAATATATATATATGGGTCTTGACCCGGACGGGTTAATGCTTCGGGTAGGCCGGGTCAAGTCCCGTTTGGCCAGATTTTGACAGGGTTTGAACGGGTTAGTCCAAATAGCCCAACCGGACCGGTTCTGGATCTGGGTCGACCCGTTGAGCCGGTGCAATTCAAAAAACTATGATTTAGATATCAACGATTCAACATCAAATACTAGGTGGATTTCAACATCTACTATTCATTGTAGGAACAAATTTTAATATGTTATATAGTACTCTATTTAAATCTATACTTATGTTAAATGGGATCCTATTTACTAAATATAGTAGGTAGATGTTGACGAGTGTTTTCGGTCAACGGTTGAGATTGAAAATATTGAAAGTACGAGACTGGAAATATAAGAAAGATATGGTCTAATTATGGATTTTATTAAAAGATCACGAGGTCGGCCTCTCCTACGAGGCCGGCCCTTATGATATCCTTACAATCCTTACAATTCTTAGAGGGAGAAAGTAGAAGAAAAACTTGTGTTAGTTGGATTTCAACAACCCAAAATAAATGAAATGAGCTGCTATTTATAGTAGTCTTTAATGGGGCACTGTGCGCCGGTCTTGTCGTACAGTAGACTTGCAGAGCAGTTCGACGCCTCCCTGACAGTTCATTAATGCGATTTGAGGTTTCTCCAATCATTACTTGCTAGGCATTAAATGCAGACATGGGTGGCATTTAATGTTGATTGAATGACTGTGACAAGTGATGTAAATAATTTTACCGGAGTAGAATCCAAAGATTCGACACCGGGTCGTATCACGAGGAAGGTTAGCCGGAGTATTCTGTACGTATATTCAATCACACGAAATAATAAAAAAAAAAGTCCTAAACACTCTAATTCGATTGGTTTGGTTTAATATTAATCAACTATGAATTTAAGAACAAGTAATTAGAAAAACTAGACAAAACTAGGGATCTCAAGTTCAAACTCAAATAATTATAAAGGAGCTAGGGTATCAGGGTCAATCAATTCCGGTTCTCAATGTACTCAACGAGCAATCAAAAGCTCGGTTAAAGGCCTCACAAAACTATTCATCTAGAGATCTATCCTCAATAACTCTTCGTAACAAGAGGATAGACATAAACGAGTAATTCTTGAGACAATCAACACATAAGCAATACTATTACGAACAAGCTTACTCCTAACGAGCCTAGATCGCACGATTTCTCCCTTTTCAGTTATAAAATCGATTAACTAGATTAAGATGGTGATCAAACATCAAAACCCTAGGCTAAGCACAACTCGAGAGGATTGAGCAATTATCATTCATATAAACGAAATCGAACCGGAATGATCTTCCCCTAACCCTAGCTAATGGATTTAGCTACTCATAATGCATTCAACAACAACAAACATAATAATCAAAGCCATTCAATCAATAATGAAACTAAATGAAAGCTTACGATTAACAAATCCAATGTCGAAAACAAGAGCAAACCGAATCCAAAAGTCGAATCTCGGAGTTTTTCTCTCCAAGATCGAATCACAAGATCAAATCTGAGGAAAAGTATGAGTTTTTCGAGTCAAGTACTGAGAGAATTGAAAACCTAGCTCTCCAAAACGAATATCCCTTCAAACTAAAAAAAACTGCTACTTTAAACTCTGAAAACGCGCACTCCGCGGCCGCGGTGAAGGGACGGTCC
>CACSLK010030184.1:16471528-16486831 GCA_902706635.1 Striga hermonthica | reverse complement strand
AAAAAAAAAAAAAAAAAAGACTACACACAATGTTTCTTATGTAATAGCTAAGGTTGAGTCTCACATTCGCATTTATGAATAGGGACACATTTGATTGAATCTCTATAAATTATATGCATTTATGTATAATATTTATTTTTTTATTGTATTTTGGGAGAGGAAAATAAATAAACAAGAATTTGAGTATATCATAAACATAAACTCCACAACTTAAAAAATAACAACCAATTGAAAGTTAAATAATTCTAAGTATTTTCTTTTTATTTTTTATATTGAAATAACTTTGTATAATAATTAATAACATGTTTTCTTATGTCAATATAATAATATAAATACATTTATAAATACAACATATCCCCTATATATAATTACCGAATGCGCTGAGCCTATGTGGCTGCTTCTGGTGTGCTTCAGAATCCTATTTGGCGATGAATCATGCTTCGTAATTAGGTTCGAACAAATAATATTGATATATTAATAATTAATAATCTAGGTTTGGACATTCTATAAATATTATTTAGCTAACTTAGGTATTTTAATATCACTTGTACTAATATAATTTTTTTAATTATTTATAATTTTACATAGTGAGACACTAAGTGACTAATATATCACTGACTTTTGGTTTGTTTCCTTCAAATAACTATTGAATTATAAATGTATTTTAAAAGTTGATAACTTTGTATTTCTTATCGATTTTACATATATAATTTATGAAATAATCTTTTCATGATCTTCGATTTGACATCCATATTGTATATATAAATAAATAAATTTTATTTATCTTTATAATAATAAAAATTAATAATATTTATTAGAAAAAACTAGCAATCACCCGTGTAATACACATGTATTGTACTAGTATATACTATATTACACAAAATTCTACAGGGGCCTGTGCCCATACGGGCCCCTATGTACGTCCGCCCCTGTGCAAGGATGTGTTTATTAATATATATAAATTAAATTTTGTTTTATTCTAGCATATGAGTTTGACGTTCTTACAATCATCTAATCACATATATAAATTCTTACCTTAATAAGCACGTGCATCGCACGGATATTGCACTATTATCCGTGAGTCAAAACGGCAATTTGAATTAAAATTTAAAACCAAATCGAGGCGCTCTTTGCAAAAAGCTGAAATTTGAGGGGTCGTAAAAAAGAATTACCGTTTTATTCTTGTGAAATTCATTTCCCTCCCCTTCCGAATTTGAAAACTCAAGCACCGAGCATTCAATTGGTCGATATGATTTTTATTCCCCAGCTTTCAATCTCTCTCTCTCTCAAATAATCTCACTTAAGTACCGCTAATTCTGCTGAATCTTTGATTGTAATTCCTCAATTTCATTTTCGAATTTACATACGCAAAAATGGTCCGGCCATGGTTTTCCGGCGAGAAGGAAAAGGGCGAAGGATTTGCAGTCGTAGGGTTTATGCGGGGGGTGGCGGCCGCCGTCATGGGCTGCTTCTTAGGCTGTTTTCGCGCCAAGAACACTCGCTCACATGTGTCTGCCTCGGTATGATTTGATTTGATTTGATTTGATTTTAATTTCCCCTTCTCTTTATTCTTTCTTGTTTATAAGCAATGTTGGAAGTTGCAGCAGAAACGTCCGACGGGGCACGACGAGCATGCACTTTCAGCGCTCTTGCTTTCTGATGGTAATCAGTTTCTGTACTAGTTTATTTATTTATTTATTTATTTATTGCTGTTTCGCGTTGGATTTTGCGGATCTTTTTGATTGATGAGTTACTATATATGCAAAAGACGATTCACTTCGAAATAGAGGGAAAAATCGCAAGCTGGTGACCGAAGATGCTGATGCCAGGGAGCTAAAAAACGAGGTCTGCACTGTTTGTTGGATTCTTGAAATTATTTGGCATTTCAATTGCGTTTTGCTTCACTGGATCTTGATGCATCTATGTGGTCCGCGAAATTTGATAATTCTCTTCTCATGGACTGTATATTGATTGGTGCCTTAACTAAATGAGCTGTTTCAGGAGTATATCTAATACTCTGCATTTTCTTTATGGCGGTAATGAAGGTTGATTTTGTTGAATTTATATTATTAAATAGCATAAGTTATGTGATGATAGAATTTTCGTAAGCTCGGTCGATGTTTAAAGAAAAAGCAGCTTGGACTAAAATTGTGTCTGGATTGGTTTTCCGTTTTGTTGTTGGTAACAATTGAATGTATACACTAATGGAAATGGATGTTAATCAGCTTATATTACATTATTCTAACAGATGGAGGCTAAAATTTTGGTTTTGTAGGCCATGTTTCTTAAAGCATGTGGAACTTTACCGGAAACCCCACCTGAAATTCGGAAAGCCTCAGGGAAATGGGTTGATTCATCATCTAATGAGGAGCAATCACTGAATTTCAATTCATGGCTTCCTACTGCATCTATTGAGAAGCTGAAACTAGAGAATCCACTTGATGAATATCCACCGCTGGTGAAGTTTTCTGAAGAATGTGTGGTTGAAACGAGTAGCTTGGTGGACTCTCCCAGCAGGTACATCTCAACACTTACTTGTATATTATCTTATGGGTTTGAAACAACCGTGCTGCTTCAATTCTGAAAATAGCATCTAGATTGTATTTATTAGGTGAAATCATATAATTTGGTGCCTGCCTTGTGCCATTCTGAGATTTAACTGGGTATTTGTCATTCTGTTGGCATCAAAATTATTCAATTTCACATATACACACACCCACACCCACACACACATAATCTCCATTTTTGTCGCCTTATAGTAATTTTGGGAACTCAGCTGCTCCCATTAACTGTCTATTTCATCTTACAAGTTCTATGAATGTCGGTTCTGCATTCATTATCCCTTATATAGTTTTGGGATATCAACATAAAGTCATAAATAGATAATATACATCTTACATACTCCTTTTGAATTCCATCTGTCAGCTGCATGACTGACGGACATAACACGAGAAGAAGCTCAATCATTTCCACTCAAAGCAGTGATGTTCAGATCGTTATTACTCCCACAGATGTGCCTGATAAAGGGACTCACTCTCCACCAATTTTAACCATTTCTCCTGTAGCTTTTGCCACAAGTGCACGGGGGAAAAACAAGTCTGTGCGTTTTGAGTGTGACCGTGATAGCTCGACTTTTTCATCCGAATCTTACAGCGAGCGCTCAAAGAGCTCCGGATCTTCTGGTTATTCTAGTGAATCAAAACCTTCACCATATCCGACCCCACTGAAATTATCTGATGAGATGCAGACCCCTGGTACCGTGTTTCCTGCTTACTCAAACAATATGGCTGACGGAAAAACTAACAGGATCCGGTCTCAGTATGTCTACTCTGTCTTAAACCCGATTGATAATCACTCCTTATGGAAAGATTTGAAGAATGACGATTGTGATGCGGACGGCTCAGGTGAGTCTGTTAAGATAAAAGATGAAGAACCCTTAATATCAGCTCCAGTACCCACAACTCCCACAAATGAACTTTCATTTGGAGAAGATAGGAAGCATGAAGGGGGATTTTCTGGGTCCAATCAACACTCAGACAATCAAAATGGTGATTACGACATTATTGGTGAAAATGTTCGTATTGAAAGAACCCATGGAGATAGGCCTATTCTGGGAATGGTGGCTACACACTGGAATGAAAACAGCGACTCTCACGTTTCTCCTAAATGGTGGGGCGGGAATGGAATCCCAAACTCAACTACCAAGTACAAAGAGGTATAATTCTCTTTTTAGTCTTTTATCAGCCTTTACGTATTCTTATTCTTGTCATTTTCTTCAACTGAAACTTGTGAATGATGCTCAGGATCAGAAAGTTAGTTGGCATGCAACACCGTTTGAGGAGAGGCTGGAAAAGGTCTTATCTGAAGAAAATTTTGTATCCCAGAGGTATGTTCAGTGCTAATAATTTGTTGATTGAAATTGTAGATTTTTTTAATGCAGTGCCAACTTTATTGTCAAGTAAAGTGGCTATTATCATTGTATATGTTCTGGCCTTTTCCATAAGAGCAGCTTGATATGATACTGAGTAAAGTTTCTCTACATGTTCGATTCACTTGGAAATGTCATTCCATAAAGTTTAGTGCTTATAAATGAATGAAGGCCATCGTTCATTAGTTTGAGTAAACGAATGTTCTATTTGTTGCTCTACATGTCATTCCATTTTCCGTATAGAGAAAGAAGAGCGTGTCACGTGTTGCCAAACCAAACGCTGTAATAAACTCTCTACATACTAAAGAACAGGAAGCTTGTAGAACTTGAACGTGCAGAATGTACTTTGCATTTAGTACGCACAGAGCCGTAAATTGTTTTAGTTCTCGACTTGGGCTTTTTGTTCTTATTACATTTGCAATCTAAACTATTTCTGCAGGAAGAGGACTTTTGGCGGGACCCCACCCGTTGAGTTCCACGAAACTGAAGAATTTGATGATGCCTCATCACCAGAGGAGGAAACTTATCCACATCTCTAATCTATTGCTTCATTCTCATGAAGGCAATGTTGAATTGGTATTGGTCATAAAGTACAGAGTAGTTGAACAGAATTTGTCATGTCAATTTATGCGCGGTCAAAAGGTTAATTTGAAGCAGCTGTGCCTAGAAAAGTGGTTCTTCACATTGACAATTCTTCTTTTTCTTGATGGTTTGCTTACCATAGTTTTTTTTAATTGATGAAGGGACTGCACAAGAGACCTGACTGATTGAGAAATACTATATTCTTATTTTTAAATGGCTACATTTAAACAATTTGAAATTTTTGCTGTGCTTGAATTCAAACAATTCAGTAGTTATTTTAATGTATAATTTGAATTCAAACAATTCAGTAGACATTTTACAATTTTTTTTATTTTTTTTTTTACCCAAAACGATTACCTTATATTAAAACACAAACTCAAACATAGTTCAACCGAGTAATACACTGATTACCTCCTGAAACTCACTAGCTAGAGCTAATAAGACAAGGACCGAGCAAAAGACTTTCCTTCACCCTACACAGCCCACACATGGCTCAAATTTTTTTATTTTTTTTTAATTGATTTTATTATTTATTATGTTAAAATTACTTACCATTTACCAAACATTTTTATGCAATGTGTTAATGAAATTCATTAGTCTAATCAATTAATATAATCAATTACAAATTATCCATTAATTAAATCAGTTATCCTAATCAAATTGCTCTTCATAATAAATAAAAAACCAATCTAAAATTGAAGGCAATGGTAAAAAATAAAATAAAAATCCCAATTTCATTTAAATGTTGGGTATTTACATTTTTTCCTTTATCATCTCGGGCCGCAAAATGATTTGGGCCCACCAATTCATAATATAAAATAGCAACAGTATGGAAACATTCCCAATTCATCAAATTAGGGTTTTCAGAAACGAGACAACTCATATGATAAACTTTCTTTCATGGTATTCGCCCCTAAAATGGTGACAAATTCATTTCCCAAAATGTGAATAAATCATTAAGTCTTTACTTGAAGTAGCTGCATTTGATTCAATAGGTGATGAGGACAATGGAGCTAACTGGTCAAGTGAAGGAGAGTGATCCGCCTGTGAGTGTTGATGAAATGGTAATTTTTGTCTGGAATTGGGTAGTTATTTGTTTGCTGATGAAGGTTTTACTGGAATTATTTGAGGAATTAGGTGCTTTATAGTTTAAATTTCACTTTAGACTCTCTTTTTGTGATTGCGTGAGAATGTACTTGTCGACTGAACTCTAAGAACTTCGTTTGCTTATCGCACATAAACGATGAGTTAATTTCATGTTCTTTTAGTGCTTGATTAGTTTTCAATGGGCCGCTCATTCATCCCTTTATACGCAGAATTCTTCTGAAGATGAGGACGTGAAGTTGGAAACTACTCGTGCAAGATGTATCAGTTCTTGTAGTTTCTCACATTATCAACAAACAATGTTTTTATATTTCTTTGATGAAACTTATTCTTCATGGTGCAGTTTCAAATGTCCTTAAAAGGCATGGGCAGCTGACTCAGCGGCTTACTAGGTACAAGTTACAACATACCCTCAACTTTCCCTTGTTCTAGAACGAGTTGTTGCTGATTACAGAATTTATTTGTTGAGAATGATTTGCATGTGACCGTTTACATTCTTTATTTTACGTCAAGTTGAAAGTATTGGATCTTTAATTGGTAAGAGCTACATGTCTGCAATTTGATGATATTTGTCAAAGGAAAATCCAGAAAGTCAAAAAAATGAAATCTACGAGTTCTTTATTCCAGCATGGTGGCCTTTTCCATAACTCATAAAGAAGAATTGTATATCACTTATGCTCTATTCTGTCTGTTAGTCTGTCATGATGTTATGCTTTATTCTGTCTGTTAGTCTGTCATGATGTTAGTTTTTGCTACTGTTAAGAAAGGTTCCAAAGTTGCTTATTTTATTAGGGAATCTGAGAAAACAGTTTCTGGACGTCTGCAAAAGGAGTTTGAAGCTCAACGTGCTTCTCAAACGAAAGGTAGTGTGTTTCTGTGTTGTTTGAGTTATGTACTTAATACTATCAGCTTTGGCTTTTGTTTAATTGTGTAAAATTTTGGACGGATTATTAATGGTTCTGAAGAACCAAGATATATGTAGTTGATAGAACCTATGGCAGCATAAATGTCTTATTTCATATTTTCTGAAGAATTAATCTAGCCTCCTTGAGCTTAATAATTGTTCTTCCTTTAATTTTGTGTTATAGGTTCTTGTATAAGCTTATTTGGCATATTGTCTACACTTCACGTCATGCTGAACCTGACCATGCACTACTATGTGTTGCTGGTTTATGATGTAATGTTGTTGTCTTGCAGAAATAAGTCTAGTTGGTGATCAGTGGAATGATGGGTTACTAGCTACAATAAGGGAGCGGGTATGATTTCATCAAGTTAGTTATTTTGTTCAGATTCTTTAAGTTTCCACTATTAATGGAAGTTGACTATGTTCAACCTGTTTCAGCATTCCTAAGGACCAAAAGTTATCAATTTAAAGTGATGGGAGGTTATCATGTTTTCAGTCAGCAGTCTCACGATGAATGCAAATCTGATAGATTTTGATTTATGTCAGGTGCATGTGGAGGCTGAGAGAAAGGCCATGCAAAAGGCAGGAGATGTCGCAGGGACACCAAATCTTCCTGCCCATGAAAAGATAACTTACATAGTTGGAAACAAAGTAAATTTGTTATTGTAGCTGTGCAATTGAATGTTTTGTACTTGAGATTATATTTTGTATTTGTCTGCTGCCAAATTTATAAACTATAGCTGGGTAAATAAACAATGACGCCCGTTTCAGTTTATGTATTCTAAAAGTAGTTTAATGACCGTTGAGGCGATGGTATTCTTTTAACATGCTCTGTGTTTTTATTTATCTAAATGGGCAGGTAATATGTTGTTTGGAAGGGTCTCGGATTGGTATCCAATATGAGACATCATATGCTGGTAATTACTGAAAATATAAACATGTACATTGCAATTTTCTGATAGCTAAGATTTACCATTATCCAGTATTAGAGTTTCACTAGGTCTCACGCTTATTGGTTATCCAACACAGTTAGATAATTCTATACTATTTATATATTTTACAGATTTTTTAAATCGTGGAGGATTATCTTGTCCTGAAGACTTGAAATTTAGTATCCATTTATATATTTTCTGCATTTTTTGTTCTGTTTTGGTCTATTGTTACACTTTTGGTTGTATGTGAAATTTCCGTATGTACATGCTTACAGGCTTTTCTGTCTCCTTTTGAATGAACTTTCTAAACCTTTAACTGTATCCATTTAGTTGTACAATGAGAACCAATAATTGGTCTGTTGCAGGAGAACCCTGTGAACTGTTCCATTGTATTCTTAGCAGCAAGTCATTCCTTGAGAAAGTGACAGTTCTTGAACATACGATTCCTTTTTTCTTGCCGATAAGAGAGGCAGAACATAATTTTCTTTATACAAATGCAATGGTAAATTTATATACATGAAGGTTTCAAATATTTATGGTTTGGGCACATATATCTGAAACGGTACCATTTTCCTTGAGTCCAGAAATTCATAGACCATGTCGGGGCCTTGGTGCAGGCATACGTTGACAGAAGAGAACAGGTAAATATTTCTCTCTGGAAATGTCGATTTTGTTTTTAATTTGTCTCCATAAGAAAATATTATTTCCAGTTCCCGCATTAGGATACTCTCTCTGTGTGTACCAGCATGTGTGGCACATGCGCACACTTATGCTGTATTTCATCTTTTGTAAATAATGAAAATGAATGTTTTGAATGTTGTACCTTGCTCTGTATCATGCTTAATCTATGTTCTATATGCTTGTAGCAATCTTGTTTTGTACCTTTACATATATATAAGACGAATTAATTTATTGTTTCTTTAGTTTAATCAACTTATAAAGATCCTATTTGAGTATTATAAAAGAAGGTCTCCCTCATTCCCTGTATATCTATTTTCAATTGAACACTTCTTGATGCCACCACTGCCAAGATCTAAATTTAGGGCATGCATGAGTTTTTTCTATTGACTGATAGTGATAACACCGTGTAACACTAATAGCGTGTCCCACATCTGATGCTGGTCAGACCAACCAAGATCAAACAACTGGCATACGGAACCCCATTTATGATGTTTTTGCTACGAAATTGCTAGTCGCTAAAACTTCAATTACGACAGATGTAATTATGAATTTCTAAATAGCGCGCATATGTTGCTACTATTAACTTGATTTAGCCACGACAATTTTTGTCGCCACAGGGTTTTTTTTTGGTTTCTGGTAGTGTGATATTGTCATGGAATACTTTGTTAATGAGTCTAAGTCGAGCATTAAATATTATGATTTTCTCGAGTAATGTTTATTAGTAATTTGGCATATTTCTTGGAAGAATGTGAAATGTTAGGAAACTTTTGATGAGAGATGGCGTGGATGAAATTTCTTTGTTGATAATTACTTTTTTTTTTTGTTTTTATTTATTTATCAGATTTCTTATTTAAGCAGAGAGTAACCCCTTAGATTTCCCTAAATAAATATCTCGACAATGATTATTTGTTAGTCACCGGATCTCTTCTGGTATGCCAGGTTCGCCTTACGAAGGAGTTGTATGAAAATCAAATACAAGAACTTCATTTCAGCCTTCCGTATAATATGATTGAATTCATGCTCCGCGGTTTTGACTGGTTGGTGTTTTCTGCTTCCTGTGCTCTGAATCTCATACATGTTGCCAATGACGGATCTGTATTGGGCCCAGGGGGGGCCGTGGGCCCCCCTGATTTTTTTCAAAGAATCAATAATATATATATGTGTGTGTGTGTAAAGAAAATACTAAAAAAATCAATAATATATGTATGTATATATAAAAATACTATAAAATATGTACAAGAATGTAAAAAATATTTACAATATATTGATAATTAAAACTTTTCTATGTTGTTTTTATTTAAATTAATAATATTATTTATTTATGAAAAATGTACTAACAAGCCTTCTATTTTACATTTCTAGATAAATTTTTGAAAATATTTATAATGATTTACTCTTTCATCCTCTTAATTGTAAACCGACTTAGCGATTTATAAAACTCTGTATTTAGTTGGACTACTATATTTTCTAATGTTGATTTTTTTTACTTTTTTTTGTGCAATCACATATTTTTAAATTTATTTATTTTCTTCTTAAAAAAATGTTAATTTGACAGACTCTCATCAATAAAAATGCTACGTAATGTGCTGAAAAAGTTCAATTTAAAACAGTTTTCAATAAAAAAAACTTATTTTTCCATAAACTATAGATGTTGAACTTACGTTATAAATACACGAAACTTCATCTTTTTTGTTTATTTTTTTACAAGTTTGAGGGTGATACAGATTCTAAGCTCTGAAAAACTTGGTGGTACACATATCGATATTTATATTTATTGTAAATATATTTTTATATGAAATGAGCGCTTCCACTTAAACTACAAGCTCGTTAATCGTTCTATCATTTAAAATCGAGCCCCCATGAGTGAAATTCCTAGATCTGTCACTGCATGTTGCTACTTTTAGTGGAGTAACTCAATAATGCATGCAGTGCCCTTTTGTCAAACAGACATATGCTTGTGGAAAATTTAATTTTTGTTACACCCTGTATTGGAATTATTAACTTACTTCGCTTTGGCTTAGTTTTCAGTTTCATTACCGCAAATATCTTTTTAAGAAAAAAAAATATTATTTTTGTGATTAGTCCCAAACGGCACTTCTATTGGGAGTCTGCAAGGGCAATCTTTTGTGAGTCCTTACTATTTATTTTCTCTGACCAGGCTCGCTGCCACCACTAGTTTCTGGTTAATTTATATGTATACATGCACTAATGTAATTTGATTGGTGACATTTTTCTATTTGAGGAACTTCTTTTGCTTATTAATGTTGTGGTCTTTGTGTTGATTTTATGCGTGGCAGCAAGGTCACTGTGAGTCTTAGATACTCTGATCTTCTCAACACACTTCCCTCAGATGTCAGTGTCTTTGCATGGTCAACTTATCGACCTACAAAGAGAAAGGAAAATGGAAGTCAACCTAGTCCAGCTCGTTTGCAATATGCAGAGGATGCATTACGATCGACGAGCTTACCTGAAGGTTGGACTTTCTTAATTTATCAAAGTAGACAAATCCAGTTATCTTCGGTATATATAATTACAAAAACTAATTGAAGTTTCACCTGGATGTAGACAAATCCAGTTATCTTCGGTATATATAACTACAAGGTTCCCTTGAGCCACTAAAGCAGTAGAACTGCACACCTTGAAATTTGTGTTATGTTTTACAAAAGTGAGGGGAATTGTAATCTACTGCATAACTGTCTTTTTTTTAATTATTATTTACATATCTTTGAGTTTTTCTTGGCCACTAAAGTTGGCTTTAATTGCAGCATTTGCTGAGATTGTTCTGAAAATGCCTCGAGCTCTGAGGAAAATATATCCGGAGATGAAGTCTGCCTAGTGCTCGTCGATCCATTGTGATGAAGCATGATCTTTGGAGTCGGGACATGCTGTAGGTCAACCTTTGACCGGTTGGGATGATAAGGTTTCTGAATTAATCGTGGTCCGTTGAACTTTTTTCTGGATTATGTGTCCTTTGATGTAATGCAGTTGTAATGTCCATTCTGTGTGTACCTGACTGATTGATGCCTGGGAATGGCATCACATAGGCAAACTACATTTGTTTAACTCAATGCACTAAGAGACTGGGTATTGGGTCGAATCTCTCTCTCTCTCTCTCTCTCTCTCTCTCTCTCTCTCTCTCTCTCTCTCTCTCTCACACACACACACACACACACACACAGACACACACATACTCACAGTCAATGTATGTGCATGATCTGACGGTTCACACTCAGCCTAAGCTTCCCTCACGCACAAAAGAATATCACACATTATTATTGTTCATATTACGCGGAAATAAAAACAAGAAATTAGTAATTTGTAAATGAGATGCTTAAACAGTTTGGATTTTGAGAACCAAGTAGCAAAATAGAACATTGACATTGAGCAAAACAATATTTATGATTATGAGGATATTTTCCTGGCAATTTTTACGATTAGCACGTGCGTGGTGTGTGTCACGTGTCTTATTGTAACAATAGACTATAGAGGCGGCAATAGGCAGCCCAATATTTTCCTTTGAAGCCCACATAGCCAAGCTGTTTAGTCGACAATCCGAACGCCTCATCCAACCCATTTACAGGAAAATAACCCTATTTCCTTCAGCCCGAATGTTATGTTGGGGCATATGGGCCAAGATTAAACGGGCTAGGTTCGCAACTCCAGCCCAAATACGGAGCCCTTCTAGCAATAGGCCCGATGGCAAATTCATGGCTTCACAGTCGCCCAGATTCTGTATCGAACTCAAATGTCGTTATCAGCATATATCCGTTTTCCGGCGATTTCCCATTTCCAGCTTTGAACCCTTTCCCTTTCCTTTTCTCCGGCGATCCTAAGAAGTAATGAAAATGTCTGGCCGGCAGCAATCGAGGTACGCGAGTTCCAATCCCGGAAACCTAGGCCAAACCACATTAAGCCTGATCGGCTACCTCTGCTTTGCCGTTTTCGTCGTCTGCGCCGTCGTATTCACCGTGAACTACGAGCCCCGCGACCCCCATTTCCTCCCCGCCTCAAAGATCGGAAATTTCCTTCCCTCTGAACCCGACCCCAATCAGGCGGCGCTGGAGTCCTTATTCAACGACACCGATTTGGATTCCCTGGTCGGGCACGGACCCGAAGAGTCCCTTGCCGGCCCCGATGCCCGCGTCTGCAAGGCCGAAGACCCGATCGACTGCCGCGATCCGGACCTGTTTCACCTGCTGATGCGGGCCACCATCGAGAAGTTCAAGGACGTCCACTTTTACCGGTTTGGGAAGCCCGTTGAGGGAGACAACGGCTCCTCCTGCCACATGGCGTGGCGCTACCGGCCCAAAGACAGCAAGCCAGCTTCCTTTAACAAGGACTATAGGAGCTTCGTTGTGTCCAGGTCCAAGAATTGCACGATGAGTGTGGTTGGCATTGGCGAATATCACTCGGGCGTGAATGCTCGGAAGAAAAAGGGGAAAGCAAAGAAAAGGCCTGAAGATAACAATAATAATAGTAATACTACTTTGGCAATTGAGGTTGGTGAGACTGCAAATGACGAGCTTCCTGAAGTATTATCCGAGGGTTCGTTTATCCGAGGGAAGTATTTGGTGTACTCGGGTGGTGGGGACAGGTGCAAGAGCATGCATCAATACCTGTGGAGCTTCACGTGCATGCTTGGCGAGGCGCTGTTTTTGAACCGAACGCTTGTCATGGACCTTAGCCTCTGTTTATCCAAGATATACTCTTCGTTTAGCGTGGATGAGGAAGGCAAGGATTTCAGATTCTACTTTGATTACGAGCACTTGAAGGACTCGGCCTCTGTGCTCGACCGGACTCAGTTCTGGTCCGCTTGGGACAAGTGGCAGCAGAAGGGTATATTGGGCCTCCACCTTGTGGAGGATTTTCGGGTTACGACTGTGAAGCTAGCCGAGGTGAAGGATGCTTTAATCATGAGGAAATTTGGGTCGGTTGAGCCCGATAACTACTGGTACCGGGTCTGTGAGGGCGAGGCGGAGCCCATCATTAAACGGCCGTGGCACATGATCCGTAAATCGAGAAGGTTGCTTGACATTGCCTCGGGTATTGTGTCGAGATTGAACTCGGATTTTGACGCTGTACGTGTCGAGCGTCGGGAGAAGGTTAAAAATAAGGAGATATGGCCTAATCTCTATAGGGACACCTCGCCGGAAGCGATTATGGTGGCGTTGAGGGGAAGGATTGAGGTGGGAAGGGACCTTTACATTGCCACAGACGAGCGGGACGTGTCGTTTTTTGATAATTTGAAGGGAAAATACTCGACTCATTTCCTCGATGACTATAAAGATTTGTGGGATGGTAACAGTGATTGGTTTGATGAGATGACAAGGCTTAATAATGGGAATGCGGTCGAGTTTGATGGTTATATGAGGACGTTGGTCAATAGTGAGGTGTTTCTGAAGGGGAAAAAGCAGGTAGAGACTTTTAATGATCTCACGAGGGATTGCAAGGATGGTGTTGGCACATGCACGTTGAGCGGCTAGCTAACTCGTCTGTTTTTCGACGATTTTATGGCGGAAGTTAATGCTGTGAAATTGGTTAGTTGTTAGATTAACTGGAGAAGGGCATGTAATTTTAGTGTATATGTTGTTGTAACAAAGTTGGTTTTCTTCCTCCTCTGTTGTAGTGTAAAACTAGAAACTGATATCAGTTTTCAGTTTTCTGTATGTGTTAGATTGGGAGACAACTGAATGTGAGAACTTGGAATAAGTCTTTATGTGTTGTAATGTTAAGTTGAAAAAAGTAAGATGCAGAAAAGCAGTTATTGTTGATGTGGATTTATTTCATTAAAACTTGTACCAATTTTGTAAGTTCAACCATGATTTTAAGATCTGATATTGCTCAAATCAATGATGTTGAGGTGTGAAATTGAGTTAGCATGTAAACCATAACATAAGCAAGAGATGTGCTATTTATCATAACTGTTAATAAAACCATGCAGTGTCATTGAACTTGCACAAAATGAGCAGCTAAATAATAGAACTAATAATGGTAATCCTCCAAGCAATAGAACTAGTATGAGTTCATCTGATTGATGGTTGTTAATCAAAACTCTTGAATTTTATTTATAATTCTTTTGATTTTTTCGACAAGCACGATGTAACGATGTCCTCAATTTGTTGAGGTGAGGCAAATTCATACAGTTAGGTGCCCTCTTGTCCAGGTTATTCTCTTCCAATAATAGTAAGAAACACATGAGAGTACATTAACTTGTGGCCTATAAATGAGGTCTTTTAGTAACCTCAGACTCTGAACTAGAAAAATTCGGACACAAATATAACACAGAAGTTAAAGAATGTTGTCACATTGTGTGGGATGCCCACTTTTCTTTCCCCACAAACAATTAATCCCAAAACAAATCATTCACTTCCATCTATTCCATTGATCCACAGCAAAATTACCAGAGAGATTTGGACTCCATTTCTGCAAATCAGAGATTTTCCCGGTAATCGATCACCTGCTAGTCCTTTCTTATCTGTTCTTTCCTTTTTTCCCCATAAGAGAACATTTCAATATGATTTAAATTTATTCCTTTCAATGATCTAAATTTTGTAATGATAGTACCTGGATCAGTCTTCCCCGGACAAAGTAAACACAAAACGCACACACGACAGACACTCATTTGGATATAATAATCATTTTTGTCGTAAAATTTGCACGATCTGAAGAAATTTTGTTTTTTCCAGTCCCCGAACAATAATTACCTATTTTATTCCAGGTTGAGAATGGCAGATTCATCAAAGCCAAAGGTGTCGTCGAACTCCAACCTTGGCATGGACAACATTAAAACGACGACAACGATGACATCATCTTCTTCCTCGGTGCCAACATCACCTGTCAGCCTCCGGAAAACGTCGAGCGTAAGGAAAAGCAACTGCCTGTGCTCCCCGACGACCCATGCTGGCTCGTTCAGGTGCAGGTACCATAGGAACTCAAGCGGGAGCCTTAACAGAAGCAGTGTGTCCGTTGGATCGAAGCTATCTGAGCTGGCAGACAAATCTATCATGGAGGCACACAATCCCTTCAACATCAATGTCTCGTCTGAAAGACAGGGCTCCCCTCCTCGGACCTTCCTACCAGCATAGATACAGATAGATACAGAGAGAGAGAGAGAGAGAGAGAGAGAGAGAGAGAGAGAGAGAGAGAGAGAGAGAGAGAGAGAGAGAGAGAGA
>CACSLK010030184.1:16403341-16417010 GCA_902706635.1 Striga hermonthica | reverse complement strand
ATATCAGTTTCAGTTTTAGTTTCAGTTCAGTTATATATGCTAAGATCATGATATGGTTATTATTTTCAATGTTTACATTAGTATGAGTTTCTGCGGAGCACAAGTGTTTTAAGTGCTCACGCCCCCACGCATTTCATGTTTTTCAGGTCGCAGGGTCGGGGACGATGAGTGAGTTGGCGGGCAGTTCAGGATATTTGTGGATATGTATATATATGTTTTGACCACGCTATTATTCCGCTAAAACTTTCAATACTTAAACTCAGTTTTTGATCTGACGTTAGTCGGTTAATATATTACAACTGTTTTATTATCAGTTTAAAATTTAACGGTTTTCAGAAAAGTCAAGTCTTTCACGGTAGCACTCCGAATCAGTTTTCGCAAAATAAATATTTTATTTATTTATTCAGAAAATTTGTGAAAAACGTGTGCTCTGATTTCAGTAAAAAGTCAGGGTGTTACAATTGGTATCAGAGCACGTTTCTGCGGCTCTAAAAAGTTTTTCAGTCAGTAATTTTCAGAAAAACCTGAACCATCACGCTCACGCCTCGCCGACTCCAGGTAAGTGCTGATTCAGTTTTCAGTTATAAACATATTACTTTGTCTATGCTCAGAAATCAGTAATCAGACTTAGTTAAGATGCTCGAATCAGATTCAGACTTTAGAGTTCAGATATAACTCTAGAATTCAGTATATTCAGATATGACTTTAGAATTCAGTATATTCAGAGATAACTCTAGAATTTAGTATCTTTTTGATATGACTCTAGAGTTCCTCAGGATTCATGTCAGTATGTATCGGCCACTTTTTCAAGAGATTTGTGTGCCTAAGAAATCAGTCAGAATATCATCACGTGTTCGATAAATTCGAACTTTCTCAATGATCAGATGTCGCCCCGTAGGGAACTCGATCACCCGACTCTTACTCAGGTCACAGTAGTCGCACAGTTCTGCGACTATCATGCTGAGAAATTCTCCAGGCAGGGAGATCCCCGTATCGTGGACGGGTGGATTCAGAACCTTAGAAAGGGATTAAGTTTGAGAACTCTATATTTAATTCTTAGATTTATTCAAGTCAAGTTAGAAACTTATCAGGAGATTTGTAAGCACTTGTGCTAAACAAATCTTAATAATCATGTTTCTCAGATATTTCTATCAAAAACTGCCATTTTGCCAATCAATTGGTAGACTTCAGGGAGAAAATCCTTGATTCAATTCGAGGAATAGACTCAAATTTCCTAAGTCAGATCAGTAAATCATGTTCAAGGCTAAATTTTCATGTTAAAGGTTGTTATAATTCTCAAGTCAGTGTTAAGGTAACGGTTTCCAGTGTATAAGAGTCAATAGTTCAGGTTACCATGGAGGCTTGAAGTAATAGCCATTCAGCCGGGTATACCATGGAGGCTTGAAGCTGAAACCGGAGCAGTATGATTTCATGTAATAACAACCTTTCAAGTCAGTTATGTCAGGTATTTTATCAGTCATGATATTTCAAATTATGATTTTCAGAGATCAAGATCAGTTAATTACTTTGTACTTGCGGGACCAGTTGATACTGGAGCAGCCCTATATAGTACAGAGTTATAAATTCATGTTCACGATTTACAGTTTATGTTCATGATGTAAGGTCGACGTATAATAGTTGTTCAGCCGGGTTAAATGTGGCGGTCTGATATACAGACCATTAGTCCAAATTTACCTGGAAACTTGAAGTCGTACCTTATCCAGTCAAGTAAGTCTGTAAATATCACGTTCTCAATTCCGAAGCGACTATTTTAGTTGTCTCGGGATAGCTTTCAGCGTTCAGGCAAAAATGATTCAGTCATGTAAGAGTCAAGTCATGGTTATTCAGTCATGAGAATATTTAGGCCAGTCATGTCAAGATCAAGAATAGTCTGTCTAATAAGACAAGACTTATTCATTATTTTCGGTATGTCAGCGCCTCGAGTCTCAAATTCTGAAGAATATGAGAAATTGGGGGAGATATTCATTCATGATGAACTTCTTCTTGAGGTTAAGTTTAACCTCGGAGGGAGTAAACAGTTGCAGGTACCACAGGTTGACATACGCCGTGACGAAGAAGGGTCAATCGATAGCAACAGATCGTGCCAGGATGACAAACCAATGTTTTCCACCCCAAGACGCCATGCTTGAATCACAGTACACTGGGAGATTACATAGAGTTAGTATTAAAAAGTACATTGAGGTTACTAGCTTGAGGTATAGATACGATCAGATTACGTCAACGACGCAGGTGCAATGTTCGCCAGGTGCTGTATGCAGACGTGCTGCACTCACTTGATGAGGAGCAGGTGTGCCGCATTACAATGTGCCGCGAACGATGTGCCGCGTTGTCGAGCAGACATTCATGAAAGGTAATTACCAATACAACTAGTTATCCTCATTTGTACATATGTGTATCTCTAGAATCTTCCGTGTGTACCAGCGACTGAAATCTTCACAACCAGCGTTCAGACTGGAGATCAGCCAGCAGTCAGGAGATGATGACCAATACGCTCCAGAATTTCATTCTGAGATCATGTCTTATCATAAAACACTTTATTTCCGAATAGTATTTATTCTCAGTAAGCAGTATCAAAAAAAAATTCACTTAGTTGTGAATTGATGTATCTTCAGTTCAGATTAAGTCTATTATTCAGTATTAAAGTACTGAATTCTCAAGTCATGTAATCAGTAAGTATAAGCTTTAAGTTAAGCTTGTACATTCCAGTTTTAATATTTCCGAGGACGGAAATATTTTAAGGGGGGTGGATTGTAACGCCCCGTATTTTATTAATAAAGGAAATACTAGCTTTTAGTTTTAAGCTAGACTTTGTTCATAAATAATCATGTTCATGTTCAAGTTCAGGTCAATCAGTTAGTCATATTCCAAGTTCGACTATTAGTCGATAAATTATTCGGTTTAATTATTTCAGTAACCGAATAAGCTTCCAGATTTAATTCTGATTCATTTACTTAATTAATGAGTTCGGAATTAATTATTCAGTCAGGAGTATCCAGTCATGTTTTTAGTTCCGAAATAATAATAATTTCGAGTATTAATTTTCAGAATTAATTATTTTCAGTCATTTCAGTCGAAATTACCGAAAATTATTTTCGACGTACCGTTTACGTCAGAATAATTTTGATAATTAAGTATTATGTTTAATTAAAGATTAAACATAAAGAAAGTGATTAATTATAAATTAATCACCTTAGTTAAGCTAAAAACCGTACCATATCGCTAAATAAAAAGCCCAATAGCCGTAAGTAATTTGAGTTGGGAAATCCTCCCTATATATAATTCTCGAATGCGTTGAGCCTATGTGGCTGCTTCTGGTGCTTCGGAATCCTATTTGGCGAAAAATCATGCTTCGTAATTAGGTTTGGACAAATAATATTGATATATTAATAATTAATAATCTAGGTTCGGGTATTCCATAAATATTAGTTAGCTAACTTAGGTATTTTAACATCACTTTTACTAATATAACCCTTTAATTATTTGTAATTTTACATAGTGAGGACTAAGTAACTAATATATCCCTAAATTTTGATTTGCTTCCTTCAATAAGTTATTGAATTATAAATGTATTTTAAAAGTTGATAACTTTTGTATTTCTTATCGGTTTTACATATATAATATATCAAATTAATCATCTTTTGATGATCTTCGATTTGACATCCATATTGTATATATAAAATAAATAAATTATATTTATCTTTATAATAATAAAAAATAATAATACTTATTAAAATTCATTATAAAAATAAAATTATTTCTCAATTGATATATTTATATTTAATGTATTTATATATTATAAGTTAAAAAAATTAGTATAATATAACACAAGTAAGTCGCACAAATAAAAATTATCATAATAAATATATAATAATATATATGTTCTTATAAAAGTATTTAAATTTTTAAACTACTTTTTCTCATTGATTTTAAATTTTAAGAAAAAAATTAGCAAGCACCCGTGTAATACACGGGTGTTGTACTAGTAATTCTTATTCCTCAAGCATGTACGTGTCTTATTTGGGTTCAATTAGAGATGAATAATCTCAAATTTTCATGACTAAGCTATGTGGTGTATTATGTGTCATGAGAGGATTAAACCACCAAATCACTTATCACCCCTAATATATTTCTCCATTCGGTTTAATTATATAAGAGGTGTTTGGGACTAATTTTCCCACCAATTCAGCTCCTATATTAGTATAGTTGAGAGAATGAGAGTTAGAGAATTTTCCAAGTTCAAGTACATCAAGCTACCACACGGCAACACGAAAGCGGAAGGTCACGGCCGAGCACGGAAATTCGAGGAGTGTTGTCACTCGAGCTTAATCGGAGGTAAATTCCCGGCGGTTGTAGGCTGAGATTATCACGTTTATTGAGTTCAGTTTTCAGTTTAGGCTTATATGCGTATCATATGTCGTTAAGGCCGTGCGAGAAGCCGTGCCAAGTCATGTCATGTTTAAAGTTGAATTCTCCGAACAATCTTCGTATGTTTAGTCTTTTTGAGTAATATCATGTTCAGATTAGCTTAAGTGTTCGGAGGATTATTCATGTTTTGCGGTGTTCGGCCGAGGGGACGTGGTCGCGCATATAGCGCACCACGGGCCGTGCATATGCGTTAAGAATGTTAGTTCAAATCCTTCGAATATATCATGTTATTTTATTCAGTAGATCATTGATCATGTTCAGTTAAGTATTATTTGCCGAGAAGAATTGAGGTTCGGTCGTGAAAGCGGCTTAACGTCGTCGGCGGCTCACGGTGAGTCCGCCGCGGCCAAGTTTCGTTTATTGGGCAAAAATTCATGTTTTCAGTATTAAATCAGTTCTTATGTTCATGTTATGTCATTTAAAGTCACAATGTTCATGAGTTGTTGCCGGACGGCCGGCAAAGGCCGGCCGTGGTCGCGCTGTCCGCACACAGCGGCAGCAGCACGCCCGACAGCCAACCGCGTGACTAGCAGCGCACGCACAGGCCCGCTGATGCGGAAGTGGGTTCCAAGCCCCAATGACAAGAAGGGTCAAGAGCCGAGACAACCCGAGGAGGCTGAAAATAGGGCCAAAACGACGCACGCATGGCCTAAGAGAAGAATACGAGCTCGTATGCGAGGCGCACAAGTACACAAGAAAGAGCGCATTAAAGAAGGGCGCACACACGCGCATTGGCGTAGACACGCATGGCGCTTGACGATTTGGCGAAGTGGCGCGCAGGGGGTGGATGTTGGGTGGTTGATGCGCGCGAGGGACTGCGATAGATGGGCGAGCGCGAGCGGGCGCGCAGAGGGGCTGCGCGACGAGCGAGGCACGCCGGGCGAACGAGGTGAACGCGAGGTAGCGCCGGGAGCACGCGGGGGCGTGGTAGGAGATTGGGGCACGGGCAAGGACCACGACCGAGTAGGAATAGGAGTGCTGGGCACAACGCGCGGGGCGCGGAGACACGGCGCGAACAGAATGGAGGCGGGCGGCGTACGCGACAAGCGCGTGATGGGCGAGGACGCGCCAAACAGCGCGAGAGCAATTGGCGGGCGCGGTAAGCGCGTGCGTAGAAAGCCAACGCCCAGGAGTCCTAGGCGGGGCAGGATTAGACGATGCCAGCGGGGGGATGCACGCGCAGGTGAAGGCAGCACGAACGGGGAGCGCGCCCGGGCGGTGCGCGTGTGGCAGAGGCAAGGCGCACGATGCCTAGCGCGCCAAGGAATAGGGAAACCGTGGGCGGCGCGCGAAGGCGGTCCGAGTGAGGCAGTTTTGGGGCGTGCAAAAGACTTGGAATTGTTTGGAGTGCAAGCCAAGCAAGATCAAGACATTCTAGTTTATTAGGATTCTATTTCCTTCTTGTACAATAATATCTAGATTGTTTAGGAATTTAATATTTTATTGCTTTAATATGTTTTCTAGGTAGATTAGAATTAGTCATAGTTAGGATCTATAAATAGTGATGATCCCTCATTGTTTTTCATGTCCAAGAATGATGAAATAGAAAAGAACGTTTTTTCGAAACCGTGTGTTGAGAGTCGTGAGATTCGATCATGCAATCGAATTGGTGAGGCTAAGGCCCGAGCCAATTCAACGATTTAGAGAGGCTAAGACCCGATCTATTTCGAGAGTGTAGCGAGGCTAATACCCGAGTGAACTCAAGTATCGTGAGAGAGTTAGGCTAATAACCGAGTCGATCACACCTATCGTCGAGAGCAAGGCCGTGGCGAAGCCGTGATCGAGACAAGTCGAGGGAACGCAACACCCGATCCTTCATCATTGGTGCTTTCAGTGAGAGGGGCTGATCGTGTGATTATCTATCTATCTTTTTATTTTTTTCGGTTTGCCTTTTGCTGAGGGACCGAATTTCTCTTTTTTTTTGTGTCGAAATTTTCGAATTTATTTCGAATTTTTCATTAAAAAAAAAGTTTCATCTTGTTAGTCCTTTGTTTGATTTTTGTTCGGTTATTACCTTTTGTTAAGGGGCCGAATTTCTCTTTGTTTCGATTTTTTGAGTCTTGTTGGGGGTTCGAATTTTTTCGAATTTTTTCGAATTTTTCCCTATTATTTTTCGTTTTTTTTAGAGTAAAAAAAAAAAAAAGCATGATGTTACCATTGGATGAGTTAGATCTGGAGGATCTTGAGTATCTTGAAGGATTGGAAAGGGAATTAACCGCATGGGAGCGAGAATTTTTGGAGGAGCTTCACGAACGTAGAGATTGGGAGGATCGTGAAAGACAACTCATGGAAGCCCGAGAAGAAATAGTGATCGATGCTCATGGCCATGAAGATGAAGGAGAGCTTAATTTCTTAATCCTTGAGGACAAGGAAAGTCTCGAAGAGGAGGGGAATGATACGGAAGTGGTCATCAACCCCGGTGAGTCCGAGAATGATGATGGCGATGGTCTTGATATTTGGTTGGAAAATATGTTGGAGGCGCCATCTAGTCCTATTTACCGGCCATAATGTGTACAAGATTGGCCAAGAGGTTGTGGGCCAAAGCTGAAGTCGAAGGTAAGAAAACAGACGGCCAAGAGACAACGCAAGGCAAGGGCCCGAAAAGCAAGTCAATGTAAGTGCGAGCCTTGTGCAAAGAAAAGACAAGCCTAAATGAAGGAGGCTAAAAGGCGTGGGTTACGATGGGTGAAGAATGGTTGGTGGATACCGGTGGATGATTGTGTAAGATTAAAGGGTTGGGATCCATGGCCCGAGCCGACTGGAACGAGCGGTAACAAGGACGAAAATGATCGGCTAATGGGCGAGTGGCGCGCATCGGCCCATGATGCGCGCGGTTGGACCGATCAGGCCACGGATGTTGGCGGTACAGCGGACGATGCATGGTTGCGGGCCGAATGCGCGAAAGGTGAGCGCGAGGTCATTGATGGCACGCGCGAGACGACTAGAGCACATGGGCGTGCCGTAGGCAATGGTAGTGAGGGTATTGGCGACGCACAATGGTGCGCATCGGAAGGATTGGCCACGGAGGCTGATTGGGGTGTACTGGCGTTCGGAGAAAAAGAGACGAGGCGCGATGGTGATGGTGAGATGGCTAACGTGCGTGGTACTCGCGAGGGTGGCGAGGACGCGCGGGGCATAGGTGGCAGCGGCGATGGGCGCGCGACAGCGCGCAAGTTCGGGACGAGCGCGGACGACCCAATCCGTGCAGGCGCAGGAATGCCGGACGATGACGAGTTCACGCGCGAGAAGGTTGGCGTTGGCGAGGTGCGCGCGACAACACGCGAGTGCGGGGCATGCGAGCGAAGCCCAATCCACAAGGGCATAGGATTGGCGGCTGGGGTATGCGCGGGTGGCAGCAACGCGCTGGGCGCGGCACACGGACGGACAACGTGCGCGATAGGCGCTGCGTGCGAGACAAGCGCGCGGGTTGCCGCGCGCCACGAGGAATAGGTAAAAGCAAGGCGGCGCGCGCATACGCGTAAAAGGCGCGCGACGCGTGAGAGGCGGCCGAACGAGAGTTTGAACATGAGAGGAGTTTGGGACATTCTAGATTTGCTTGGTGTGCAAGCCAAGCAATAGTTATTTGGTAGGTTTAGGATTTTATTGCTTTCTAGACTTAGGATTTAATATTTAATTGTTTTATTAGTTTCCTAGTAAGATTAGATCTAGAGATAGTTGGTATCTATAAATACCCATGTACCACATCATATTTTAGAAGTCATGAATGAAGTATTGAATTGGTGAGCCAATCTTGAGGGGGAACTGTTGTTCTTAACGTGTGATAAACAAGGCCGTTAGTGCGTGTTTACATACAGTGTCGGAAAGAAGGCCATTAGTGCGTCTTGAAGTCACGGTGTCTAGGAGAAGGCCGCAGTGCGTCTGTTAGACACGTCTATCGTGAATAAACGAAGGCCCAGAGCGCGTTTATTCACAACTATCTTATAGGTAAGAACACGATCCGTCATCAGCACGCCTACGCGCATGACTGCAGCAGCGCGAGGCTTGGCTGCAGGGTACTGGCTACGCGTGCGCACCGCTGGGCGTGCAGATGCTGCCAACGTGCCCGCTGGGACTGCCGGGCGCGCCTGTGCGCACGCTGTGCGCGGTAGGCATCACGGTCGGCCTTTCGCCGGCCGTCCGGCTACTTTTTCCGGCAACCCACATATGACTGATCATGAAATGACTTGACTTGACTAAATATACGTGAATTGTTCGGGACTTGCTGGTTATATTTTGAAATCACTCGAAAGGGGCTTATATAGCACCTCCGAGGCCATTTTTTGCACAAAACTTAGATCAAACGATATGATTTTGACATGATCTTCCTAACATGAACTTAGTTACATAAAAGTAGGGCAAACAGGTGTATACCCTTCAGTTCGGTCGAGAAGTACTTGATGACTTGCGTGAGCTTGCACGGTGCGTTCGGTAGTGTGCGTGTGCTTCCTTTATCCTCGGCTATCCTTAGAGATTTTTGTATGATTTTTCCTCTAACTTTTCTCACTATTTTCTCTCAGTTTTTAGGTTGATATTGGTCTCGATTTTGCATGAAATTGCATGGGGAAAACTCACGGCATTGGGCTATTTAAAATGAAAGGTAAATTCGTTGGGTAATTTGGGTCAAAGAGGTGAAGGATGATGAATTCTCCCATGATGCCACATGTCCTAGTCGTGGGTTGAGGTGGCGTGCGTTTAGCTCAGTCATCGGTCGATGTGGCATGCATGCACGGGCTTAGTCATGACCCGTGGCCTTGCGTGGCGCCATGTGTTCAAGCAAGTAGGTGAGTCACCATGGCAACTTGCACTCCAACTTCATCCCTTGGTAAAATCCTCACGGCAATTTGGAGACTTAATGTTTGGATTACTTAAGCTTGATCATGTTGCTTAGGGTAGCATAAGCATGCGCTTAGTGGGCTTAATCGTGAGCGTGCACGGCAGCGTGTGCTATGCACGATTGTGCGTGCGCTACACGCACGACCATGCACAGCGTGCGTGTGTGCATGTGTACCTTGTGTACATTCATGACTTAGCTTTGATTTCGACTTCAAACTTAACTCCGAACATTCTTAACTTTTAATAATTAATCCCGATTAATAATATCCGTTTATAAAATAAACGGTTCGGAAATTAATTATCAACTTGGACTCGATTAATAATTAACCGAATAAACTTTTCGACTTAAAGTCGAACTTATTCACTTAAACGCTGAAAATGAACAAGATTAATAAAAAAAATACATTATTTCTGTTAACAAGAAACTGGGTTATTACAAACTATATACAAAATATTTTTTTTCTTTCTTTTCTTCTTTTTTTTTCTTTTTTTTTAGTCATTGGCCTCATTCAATGGCCTTATTCAAATTCCCAAACAACATTTTCATCCCAAAATATCCCTTTTTTTCTCACCACCACAACACACTCATCCCTTCACGTAATATAATCCTAAATGCTCAAGTAGGGACAAGGAAAAATAAAGATAATAGCTTAATGTGTGGCAATCAATAAAATAGGCAAAAGCTCAAAAGGGTTGACTAGGGAATAAAAACATTATTTGGTAAGCTAAAAGTCAAAAGAGCTAACACAAAAATATGTCTTAAATCATTTTCACAAAAAGCACACACCATGTAGTCTCAATATAGATACCAATGCAAGTTCTAGAATTCAACAACAATGAACGATACACTCAATCAACAAAGTATAAGGCTCAAAAGCTCACAGGTGCTCATCGATTCATGAATTAGAAGCATCAACCAAACATTCAAATTCACAATTCAATTTGTCATCAAATTCCATCACCTAGTACATCATGCCCAAATTCCATATCCAATATGGATAACAAACTTATCAAGGCGAATCCAAGTTGACCAACTACAACTACTCAAATCCTACAAAAGCAATAAAAGTGCTAAATCAATAAACTTAACATGCAACTAAATGATATGCAAGATAATGTGAGATATCTTGTTATCTTCTCTCTAAACTTCTCAAATCAAAATATCACATCTCCCCCCAAACTTGAATGAAATTATATGAAGCACATAAGGGAAGAATAGAATTTCAATAAAAGTAAAATAAAGAAGACTCACAAAACATTACTGGAGAGGTGACAACTTTTGGTATATATCTCGAACATATTCTTCGTCATGTAAATTTCTCCACGTACTGTTCTGCAAGGAAGAAAAACAAAATATAAAACAAACCAAAAATATAACTAACTAAAAAAATAAAAAATAAAGCAGTAAACATTGGGTTGCCTCCCAACAAGCGCTAAGTTTAACGTCTTCAGCCAGACGCGAATGTCTATTAGGGAACTCGAAATAATGATTTTGATGATCTTCTCATCCTTTTAATTTTCACTTTCTCCCAGTAAGGACTCAATCCAAAAGAGAGCATCATGGTCCCGTCATAATCACCAAGTTTACCATCACAATATCTCTCAAATTTCAGGATGAAGATTTCAACCTCTTCATCATATGGAATGACAAATTCAATTTTTAAACATTCAGAATTAAAGAATTCTTCTTGAACCACCCCTTCAGTGAGAATAACTTTTGGGGATATTTCAAAGATGACATCCTTCTCTTCTTCATGTTCTTCGGCAGCGATAGAAATTTCTGGTGCACTATCTAACGACAAAAAGCATGGAAGAATGTAGTCGAGCTCTTCTTGCGATATAAGAGGTAAACTAGAGAAAGGACAATTCTCTGGTGTATGTGGCAACATCAATCCACATTCATCACACCCAATGCCTCTTTCCTCGAGTTCTCTCCTACGACGCTTCGACTCCAACTCAACCTTTTTAAGTTCTTCCAACTGATATAACAAACACTCCTCAAACCACTTTTTATCTTCTTTCGAGTATTTGGGATCATTACGCCAGTCATAGTCTACCGCATCCTCGTCCATCATAAAAAAATAAAAAGAAAAAATAATGTTAGCAAGATATAGAAAAAATGTCTAAATTAAAACCAACACTATCTATCATAATATTGATATAAATAATTATATTGGTCACCGGCAACGGCGCCAAAAACTTGTTCGCCTATATTTTTAATGCTCGACGGCAAGTGTACGGCTTCGCTCGTAGTATGTGGCAAGCAGGGTCGTATCCCAAGAGACCAAATAATTAATATATCAAGTACAAGATTATGATAGTGTCAACTTTTTTTAGACGACCGAATATGAGATTGATTAACTAAACTAAGAAAATAAATGAAAGGAAATAAAGCAAAAATAAATAACTAGCTAGATCAACACGTGAGAAAATATATGGGAACGATAGATTCTAAGACGTTGGGTTCAATTAATAGTTAGGATTCCTTCAAAGATATCACAATTAAATGTTTTCTTTATCTACCCTATAAGACGATCACAAATTTAGCATATCGTCCCTCTCGAGATCGATAAAATTGTAAATTAAATCACATATATTAGCGTCTCCACTCAACACATGAAATTCAACTCCATAAAGATTAAAAGACCCAAAATCCTCATAAATTATCTACTAATCTCTCGATTCAAGCAAATAAATTGTGTCAAATATTAAAGATCTAATATTGAACTCATCTCTCGAATTATGAACAATATCATCAAACATGTAAAAGCAGTGGCCAATTGCAATTCATGAAATAAGAACAAAATATTTGAATAGGGTTCAAAAGAAAACAATCAACTATGATAAATCATCCAAAAATCCCAAACTATTAATCTACTACCATGTCTTAGAATCAAAGAAATTTAGCTACTCATGTTTGAATTCAAATACATAGACATATTAGAAATCGTCATGAGAAAATAAGTCTAAAAGAAAGAAAGAAAAACTAGAAATCTTGTGGTTGATCTTCTCTTCTTCTCAATTTCTTCTCTTGTGTGTTCCAAACCCTTCTCCTTGTGTTCTCTACCTTCCTCCCCCAGAATAGGGTTAATATGCTCTTTTTAATGTCCAAAACTCCTCTCCTTATCCAAAAAGGCAAGAAATTAAAAACTGGCCGCGCGCGCGACACGACCCGACACGCCTGTGTCACTGGTCGTGTCACGGGTCGTGTAAGGTCTCTGAGCTTGGAATTCTTTCTGTTGAGGTGACATGGGCTCTGACACGGGCTGACTGGTCGTGTCACAGCTCGTGTCACACCCCAGCATGCACGTTTTTGTCCTTTTGCTCGTTTCTTCCATTTTTCTCATCCGTGCATCGATCTATCATCATTCCGGGAGTCTTAGGCACTCACCATGCTCCTCCAATAGCCAAAGCTCTACAAATAAGTGAAAATATCTACAAAACAAGCACGTGTAATACCTTTCCAACAAATATAGAATTAAAGCACAATAATGCAATTTGTACACCAATAATGCGACAAATAAGCTCTAGATACTAGATGAATATGGTGTAAAATCACCCATGAACATGGCGCTGGAAACATCATCGTACATTCTGAACTTGGTTCCATGGAAGATCAAAAGATGATCGTTAGCACGAACGGTAGATTCTTGGAAGAAGACTATATTATGAATCACAAGCCCGCGAGTAAACTAGTCTTAGATAAGTTAAGGGGTGAAGACGCTAGTTCCCCACCGAGTGCACAAGTAGATACATCACATAATACTGCAACACGACACACCGAGAGTGTACCAGTGCAGACAGTACCTCATCGTAGTGGGAGAGTTTCTCATTTACCTGACCGACGGATAGGATTTGGAGAGTTTTTAAGCTGAGTTCTAGGAAACCCAGAATCGGACGCAAGGACCTACCACGAGAAAATCCAAGATAAAGATTCAGATTCATGTAATGTTGCAATGAATATTGAAATGGGTTCGATGGACTCTAGTCATGTCAGTAGCGGGCGCGGTAGGGCGCGCCGTAGGAAATTGGCGCGCGGAAGGTGGCTGGGACGCGCGAGCATTGGCCAGCTGGGGCGAGGCGCGCGGGGAGCGCGCGAGTACCAGCGACGCGGGCAGAAACCGTGTCCTTGCGGGCATAGGAATGCCGGGCGAGGAGGCGCACGCGCGGGATGCGAGCGAGGGACAGGAGGAGCGCGCGAGGGCGCGCGAGTGGGACGACAGCACGGGCGCACACCTATGCGCGATAGGCGTAGGAGAAACTGAGGCGGTGGAAGAGACGTGCGAGGCGCGCGCGCGCGAAGCCGCGCGCGACAAGGAATAAGCGACGCAAGTCGGCGCGCACGAAAGAATGGCGGCGTGCGTGCAATGAGGCGGCCGAAGGTTTTGGG
>CACSLK010030184.1:16354588-16364608 GCA_902706635.1 Striga hermonthica | reverse complement strand
ATATAATATCAAACTTCAACCAAATTGATCAGGGTTGTTGAGGAAAACAAAAGAATTTTTTTTTTTTTACCAATTTTGGAATCTCGTTTGCTCCGAAATTGAGGTTCGTTTTCTGTGCGTAAAAATTGAGGCCGTGCGCACTGCTTATGTTCATATGTGTGTTGTGACTCAATGTGTGTGAGTTTTTTCTTTTTCTTTTTGTTTTTGTGCATATAAGGCCGAGGTTCTTGGCCTAATGGACTCCCTATAAAAAGTACAACCCGATCCGAAGCCCTTTTTGTTACTCTCTCGAGTCTTGACCCTTCTAATCTTTCCCCGCTGCTCAGTCGTCTTCGAGCTGTGATTCGTTAACCACCTTATTATCGATCAACCCAGGTGTGATATATATGTTGAAGTGTTTCTTAGTTTTTTAGATCGTCTTTATTGATAACTGATGTTGTTAATTGGCAAATAGTTATGAATTTGCGGTGATACATAAATCGTTCGATTTATTTTTTTTTTCCTTGTGACTCATGTTTTTTACTGTGTATATGATGTTTCTCATGGGTCGGTTGTCTTGTAGTTGCGTTTTTCCTCTAATGGCTTGTTGCCCAAAAATGTGCCCTTCTATCTCTCTCTCAGTGGGAAATTTGTAGCTATATGAAATTTTAGTAGATTGGAAATAAAGAGAAATACAATTTTCTTAATTTCATGATTAAAAGGGGTAGCTATAAATGTATATTTCAGAATTTCAGATGGGCAACTTAAACCTGAAGTCGAGTTGCCCCTGCTCTTCATCCATCTGGACTTTCTGTGGTGATTTTACTCTCTCAATTGTTTTAAGCCACCAGTAATCTTTAGGTGTGTATATAATTGTAAGTGTTCACATTTGCATCTTTTTCTTAAATCAACAATCGGGTTCTCCTGCCTTTGTTATTCTTAAGTCAATAATCGGGTTCCAAGTTGAAGTGCAGCAGGTATGAGATAGAGAGTGGGAGATGGGTCATTAATAAAAATTTGTTCAGATTCATGGATTCCTCATTTTCGACATTTTAAACTTTTTTCTCAACCCATACTCGGTATTGACCGAGTAAAGGATCTTATTGGGGTTAGTGGAGCTTGGAATGAAAACCTGATCAACAACATTTTTCTACCAATTGATGCACAAAATATATAATTGTAAGTGTTCACAGTTGTATCTTTTTCTTAAATCAACAACCGGGTTCTCTTCCCTTTGTTATTCTTAAGTCAATAATCGGGTCCAAGTTGAAGTTCTCCCATCAGAGCCGGATGTATATTAGCCCAGCCCAAACCTAAACCTTTAACTTCTTAAATTCTGCTAAGCCTCTGCCTGCTCGTTCATCCGCTCATGACCGAGTAACAATTTTGTTCCCTTCTTTCCTCTCAATTTTGTTGCAATTTCTACTATCTTTGCAGAGTGCGGACAGCTTTCACTCACCAAGCTGCCGAATTCCGTCGTCAACTAGTTGACCAGCCATCACTTCCACTCGCCATCCGATTTAAAAGGTACCAAAAAACATTATATTTACTTTACAAACCCTAGATGGCTAGATTACGTATTGCGAAGAGAGAAAATATCATATGAGGTTTAATTATTGTGTGAAACATCCATGATTGAGTGCTTCTTCTTAAAAAGAAACGAGAAATTTGGAGCCTGAAGCATTCAAAATATTACTGTCTCTGTGATTTTTAATTAATTTTTTTTTTTTTTTCGTGGATTTTGAGCAATTGGGTGTTGAGATGTAGCATATGCTTCAAATTTTGTTTAGCTTGTATACTCAAATGCGCCTACATTTGATCAATTTATGAACCGAAATATGCTTTTTTTTTTAATAATCATGTTATTGTTTCAGTTTTGTCTAAATATGTCTAGTAATCACTTTTGTTTCAGTTTTTTTCCTAATCTATGTAGCAATATGCGAATATCATTTGATGACAGATTTATTTATCAAAGATATGGTTCCTACCAACGTTATTTTTTAGTATATTTTATGATGTTTATTTGAGTTTCATTTCTTTTGCCATTTTTTTTTTTATTTTCATTTTTGAAGTGAATGTAGAAATTGTTGGGGAAGTGTATTAGTTCTGAATAGAATGTTTGAACTTAAGATGAAGATTTAATTATACTAAGAGCCACCTTGAGGGATTTGGTATAAGATATAAGAGATCTTCTTTTATAGATTTTGCACTTTTGGTAGACAGTTTATTTGGTGCGAGCTCATTTTTTAAAGGTTGATCATGAGTATAGAACGGTTGATCATATTTGGTGCGAGTTCATTTCTTATGTGATTGTTTTTTATGAAAAATGAGTATCTAAAGTTCTAGCAACAACAACAACAACAACATACCCAGTATATTCCCAAACGGGTTGGGGTCTGGGGGGTCAGTTGTACGCAGACCTTACCCTTGTAATTATACAAAGAGGTTGTTTCCGTAGCGACCCAAGGTGCATTGCGTCGTTTGGTATATTTTTATTTCTAGAGACTTCACTAATAGAAGAAGCAGTAGAATTTAATTGAGTCATTTTGATCTAGTCCATTATTAGTACTATGCCAGAAGAATTGTCAACAATGACTCTTCCAGCTCCATTTGCAATGGACATATCTAAAATTCTAGCACAGTCTAAAAAAAAATAGACTACCTAAAATTCTAGCACAGTCTAAAAAAAATAGACTATCTAAAATTCTAGCACAGTCTATTTTTTTTAGATCCTTCCCTGGCTCCCATTTACTTCTTTTCTTAAATCAAGAATCGGATTCTCCTACCTTTGTTTTCCGAATGGTGGAGTAATTAATCTTTTACTGAGCAGCTCCATCAAAAAGTTGTTGTATCTTAAATATATTTCCTTTTGGCTTGGGTAGGATGAAGGTCCGTTCGTCTGTGAAAAAAATGTGTGAGTTTTGCCGTGTGGTGAAGAGACGTGGACGTGTTTATGTCCTGTGTTCTGCTAGTCCCAAGCACAAGCAGCGACAGGGAATCTCCACATTTGCGTACCAAGGCCTGATACCACCAGTGTACGTTTTCCTTAGGTTTCATCGTTTAGTTATTTATAGTTATGAATCAAGTAGTTTGTCAAATTTATGCATTTGCTTTGAGATAAATGGTAGGTGGGACCCGTTCTCTGAGCATTAGAGAGGGTTATATGATTTTAATCGTTGATGTGTTACCCAGCTCTTAAAAATCTTATGAATTCACTGTTTGATGGCAACTGGTGCTGATTAGGGTTCTTCTAAAAAAAGAGTCAGAAAGAAAAAGAAGGAAGTTTTTATATTGTGTAGACATCACAAGAGTCCTTTTGTTCTTATTTTGTTCTTCTCTCCCAAATGCTACCCCCAACTTATTGTATAGCTGGCTGCCTTTAAATTTATGTTTTTGCAATGTGGGTTATATGATTTTAATCGTTGATGTGTTACCCAGCTCTTAAAAATCTTATGAATTAACTGCTTGATGGCAACTGGTGCTGATTAGGGTTCTTCTAAAAAAAAGAGTCAGAAAGAAAAAGAAGGAAGTTTATGTTGTGTAGACATCACAAGAGTCCTTTTGTTCTTATTTTGTTCTTCCCTCCCAAATGCTACCCCCTCTTTATTGTACAGCTGGCTGCCTTTAAATTTATGTTTTTGCAATGTGGATTGCAGGGCCGTAACCGAAAGTTCAAAGGAGATGACATCATTTGCTGCTGATGGTGCCAAAAATGGTTTGCCTTCACTCATATACCACAAGAATGACACATTTACTGCGACACCTTGGTGGAAAGTTGGTCTTGTCTCTCGTCTGTTCAATCAGAACAGCAACCAGTAGTGCATTTTAGTTGTGGAATGAACTGCGAAGAAAATAACTTTAGAAATTATGCAGCTGGTCTGTAGTTTCAACTTCATTGTGTTCTGTTCTCATTTTCTTTTTCCTGTCATGCTTTTAAGACACTATTGTTATTTGATTGCATGTTGATGAAGATTTGACTAGCCATTTTGAATTTGCTGGTGATTAAATAGAAGGCTTTCGGGTTACATTATCTTATTTTGGTTTGCTGAGATGAATACTAGGTTGGATTAACCTAACTGACATCTTATATTGCTAAATGGAGTGTTTCATGTTTGGTGGATTTCCTGTTGAAAGATTACATTGCTCAATCGTTCTCCTTACTATTACATGTTTGTTATATGTATGGCCGTGGCGTCCTCTCTTTGAATGCTATCTATTTTAGTTTCAATCAAAATAGAAGAAGCACCGAAAATTTCACCACTTTATTTATTATGAACTCCACATGTAACTCACGCCTTTACCCAAGAAAGAATACGTAAAATCAGCATCTTTTATTGTTTTCATGTCAGAAGTTTGAGGCTTTGTTAGCTCAACATCTTTGTATTGTTTTCATAATGAGAAGTTTAAGACTATGTTAGCTTGTTTAGAATGGAATGTTGTGTTCTAAAAACATATTTTTGCAGTGGTTTAACATCACATGAATCCAGCAAACCTCATTATGAGTATTTCCTCACTAAAATGCAGAACAGAAACGGACCCAAACATAAACAAACTTTATAAACAGAAGAGAACCACAAATTTGACTAGACATGAGAATCAATAAATCAAATAAATTGCAAAAAGGCACACATCACAATCATTCACTTGAGTGAGGGATAACATTATACAAAGTAAAACTCCAGCACGGTCTATAACAGGCTTAACAGCTCAACATGAAGAGCACATTGGTTTGGGTAGAAGGTTAATACAATGTTACTTTATTCCCCGCGTGCTGCTTATGCTTCGGCAGCTGACTTCATGCAGCAAAACCACTTCTTCTGCAAATCATAAAACTCCCCACAATCAGTGTGGAACTTGTATTTTTTCATGAGTGTTGCAGACACAAGAAAAAAGAAAAATGTGCTCCGTGTTTTCTGTTAGTTTTCATCGGAACTTTCGTTTACCTTATTTTTTTACTCAGCCTTCAGAATGGCAATTTTATTCATGCAAACTTAATAATCAACATTGTCGACCAAGTTTATCAACTTTCCGTTTAGCTAATCATAATTCATAACCAAAGCAACTTCAATATGAATGATATGATGAAGTGGAAGCTTCAAACAACTTTAAGAATCAAAGTAATCTACATAAGAGATCACATATAAATTATCAGGCAAACGTCAATAACTTACAGAATGAGGCTTTCCTCCTAGAGTTGAAGGGGGCCTATAAGTGGATTCACCCTTTGGTGGAGACGAGTCGGGCTTGATACCAGTCTTTTTCTCATTCCTAGCTTTATTAAATATGACAGTGAACCCCTCAGCAGATGCTGGATCATTCACGTCCCATTCTCCAAATTTTGGTAAAGGCAGACCTTTCTCCTGCGAAAGAAAAGCCAATTAGTATAAAAGTTACGCAAAAACCATACAGATCTTGTAAGAGGAAAAGGAGAAAAAAAAACATCTTGTTGATATGCTACCATATTTAAAGGATTTTAGTGATGCCCCACAGTTACTCATTTTGAGGAATTGATAAACTTACATGTAAGTAACTTATCCGAGAAGCATACAAGTCCAAGAAGAGGCAATACAGCAGTGAATACTGACACTCATGCATGATGAAAGATTGAAAACATACTATGTATAGAGCTGATGAGGCAAAAGGAGTAGTGAAAGGTTAAGAAAACGCAGTCGTTAATGTGGAACTAATTACCACAAACATCACGGAAATGCAAAGTTCAACACGCAGCAAAATGCCACTGCTGCAAAATAATACAACACCTAAAACAAAGCGGTCATATGTCAACAAGAATCTTCACTAGGTCTAAATGGTGAGACATTTTACGGAGTCTTGAAGCAGAAAAAGTTTGCCTAGAGGCATTATACTAATTGCAGAAAATATTTGGAGTTGGGAAAATTCTCATATTGCAGCGGATCAATAGAGGATAACAATCAAAACAAAAGATGAACCAAAATCACAGGCCAAATTCACTCCAACAGCGAAACCGATAGAACCAAATGATATAAGCACATGATGAAAGGCTATGCTTAGCTTGAAGGGTGTAAGCACCTTGCACATACTTAATCGACCGAAGATTATATAAATAATCTCAAATCAGCTGACATATATATGTATGGATGTATGTATGCATTATATGACTGCGAACACACAGAGACACAAAAAGGAAAAAGAAAAAGAGAAAGAGGAAAGAAGAACAGGTAGATAAGGAAAGTTGGAAGCTTTACCGCCATGGCCGACTATAAAATCTGCAGAGCTGAGAATTGAAACTGTCGAAGGCTGAAAATGAAATAGTAGGTTTTGGAATTGGGAATTTGGGGGTCTAACTGTCCACGTGAATCTATTCCGACAACAGTCGTCCCTACTTTTTCCCATTTCAGTTAAATAAATTTCATATAAAATATAAACGGAAATGCTACGGTCCGTTACAGAACCATTTCGTCAAATTTATAACCGTTGGGTAAATTATTGACGACAGATACATGATGATCTAACGGTTACAAATCTGACGGAATGGTTCTGACTTTGATATGTCACTGAAATTTATATTTTAATATTCACTTACTCCATTAAAGAAAAAAATCAAATTATAAATTATTATATGAAAAATTTTATTATGCGACCCGAATTTGGCTTGGCTTATTTATTAATTATATACTGGTTTTGTTTAAAAGCTCAAGATTTAAATGTCATATTATTGTATTTCTAGCTGTATTTTGTGTTATAGTAGTATGTTTTAACTATTTATTTTTTTCTCTGATCATCATATTTGTACAACACTTGTGAATGGTACGAATCTTAGGTAAAAAGTTTAACTTTAATTAAGTTTCAAATACTTTTTAAGAAACTATATTATTATTTATAAATCAAATAGCACTCTTCACTTCTACGATTTATCCAATTTGTATTATAATAATTTTCATTTTGAATAAAACAATATATTATTATTTTTATTTGCAATAACACATGACATAAAACTATTTCCTCCTATATTATGAATTTAAAACTCTTTTAAAATTCATATTATATATCAGTTTATATGAGTTGGTTCAAATAAAAATTAGTCCTGGTGTGACAACCATATTTGATATTATTTTTAATTGTGTATGATGTTATTTTTAATATTATATGATGTTATCATTTACACAAAAACTAATATAAATTGTAATGCTATTTTTAATAAAATATATCCCAGTTAAAAATAGCACTAAAACACATCAATCATAATACTTTATATAATAAATAGCGGTTCTCACGCTAGGACTCAGTTCTCATTTGAACCACATCCTATATAATTAAGATTAATAGATAATTTAACTTATAAAGACAGATATACTTGTTGTATTAATTATATATATTTAATTTTAGTAAAACCAAAGCTATAGAATGTGAAATATTTGACGAGATGAAGTGACAGCCAAACTAGAAACAGTCTTTGAACAAACTAATGAAAATCTGTTGATTTTTTCAAAGTCCAAACCATTCTTGACAAATGATGAATATATATTTTTAAATTTAATCATTTTGAAAGGAGGTTAAAAAATATACATTACTCTATACCTACAAAAGAAAAAATCACAACATTTTCTCAAACTTGTCCAGCCTCCTTACCCTCTGCATGGATCGAACGAGTAGTGCGAAGAAGACACCTGCAAATATACACAAACGTTACAGTACACGATTTATTCATCGAAAAAAAAAAAGAAAGCACATTCAAAGAAGGTAACGAACCTGCTACAATAAACATCCCGTTTGCCATGACTCGACTGCTTTGGTTGATTAATGTCACCCCAAGGTTTAAAAATGTGCCCCACAAGACTGTATAAATGGTTGCCATCTGGAGTATAGTCGCCTTTCTCGCTGCCCTCTCTGACTGAGAAAATGCAGATTTTTTTGCATTTCCATGCATATTATGATTAAAGAAAAAGGTAGTGTGTAGATTAAACCAGAACGAAAATAAACCTCAAGGACACGAACACGTAGCTTTAGGTCTCCAGATTCGAGCTGTTTTACAATGTTTTCTATCCGTTGGATTCGGTATGGCATGGATATCGTGTTAGATCTTGCCTGAACAAAAATTACGACACATTTAATTATTATTAGTAAATACAATGTATGGAAGTCGAACAAGGTTTCTCCAAAGGCGTGAAATTAACTACTCGTTTGATTGTTATACAAAAAGATAGAAACTTTTTCCAGCTAAATAAAATGTTACGGTTTCAGCTTGTTTATGTATTGCTTGAGCGACTTGAGCCCCCGACTGTTGCTGCTGTCTAAAATCGAGGAGTTCCTGTGCATATGGAGCAGCAACCTTAACAAACGAAAATTTTGGATCCAATGTGTGGCCGATACCTGCAAGAAAGCACAATCAAAGGGTAAAAAGGACCATTTGGAGTCTCAAGAAATCATAAAGAGAGAGAGAGGACCTTCGAGTGTCGAGAATGCCCTGACTACAAATGCGAAAGTGGAAGGAAATCGAAATGGCTGATCCATTGCTATTGCAAATAAATCCTACAAACAAGTTTAGCCATTTTTCTTGTAAAAGAAAAACCAAGAAGGAATTTTGATATGAATTGTTAGTTTTTCCTTCATACCTCGCCAATTGCAGTGAACGTTTGCTGCTGTTTCTGTCCTTCAGTTAACAAATTATCCAAGAAAAACTGTACAGATCTTCTTACCTTAAAGAAATGAGGAAATGTTTCAGTAAGGGATTTACACTGTAAGCATGAAAGAACTTTTCTTTCTTATATGCTCCGGATTTGAAAATGTAAAGAACAACTTTATTAGTTCGAAAGCACGCATACTGATAACATATCCCCTGTGGGCTTCAGTGCACCTAGATCTACAAGGCTTTGCATAACCTGCACCATTTGAGATTTTATGTTAACTCCTACTTTTTATACAACCTGCGAAATACGAATAAATAGGTAATCATGACACAATAATGCTAATTTTAGTCTAAACCATAAACCCGAACCATATTTCTGAACTATAAAATACCGTTCGAATTTTTAGTTCATACTTTACAAATTACACAACACTCAGCAAGATGGATATTTGTCAAGAAATATATCAAACCAACACAAAATTTTCAGGAAAAAGAATTTAACCTTTTTTGCATCCTTTTCATAAACAGCATAGAAAAGTTCTAAAAGCCGATCCCTCGTAAAGCTCTTAATTTCTCCCATCATACCAAAATCGTAGAATATAAGTGCTTCATCCTCATCGATGGCAATATTTCCAGGATGAGGATCAGCATGATAAAAACCTGTCCTTAGTATCTGCACAATCCTAACCAGAGGTCCTTAGCTCTATGTAGAGAGAAAGTAAGAAATTATAATTCTTTTTTTTTTCAAATAAAAAGTACGAAGAACTAACCTGTATTAAGAAGGATTCAACAGCGCGTGATGAGATCCTAGATCGATTATAACCCCGCTTATCTAGTAAATCCAGCTGGTTTATCTTAATGCCTGCGTAAAAGAGAGAATCATACGGTAAAAGCCTTTACCTTAAAATGATGGTCAGTAAAAAAATCTATTGACAAATGAAAAAAAAAAAAAAGTACAAATCAAGCAATACCGGGAACATACTCCAGCGTTAGCACCTTCATTGCTGTATAATCCCAGAATACCATCTAATATTATTACAAAATAAGTTAACTAATAAGGAAATAGACAACAATGTCATATAATGAATCAAATCAAACCTTTTTCAGACGAAGAAGATTAGAAGGAAAAAGATTTGATGATTAAGAGGAGAGCATCAAATAGCTCAGTTTTTATACCAAGCAGTTGTGCAGAGAAAGCTTGAGTGTTCCATTTCGAATGCTTAACAAAATAAACTCATTTAAAACATATTAAAGAAAGATTAAGCCAAGAAAGAGAGGGAAAAACATACAGGCATTCGGACCCACTTTATATTCCGAAACTCGCGCCGGAACCTATCAGCATTCTTTGCTTCATTTACATAATCGATTTCTTGATACAGAATCCTGGTGTCCCCATAAAGAATCCCATTAAGAAATGTGTTAACACTATAAGAAAC
>CACSLK010030184.1:16305116-16317565 GCA_902706635.1 Striga hermonthica | reverse complement strand
AACATCAAATCCGAGTTGTTACATATACTAGAATAAAGTTTGCAAATCCAAATAACCAGTTTTAAATATAGGTAGCTGCAATCCACAAAAGAAAATTACACCACATGTGAAGAAGCAGATTTCTAGCCCCTAAATATTACCAGCTAGCTTCATTCGTGCAAATTCTGCTTTTGCATCATCCGGTAAGCTGAAGAATAGTTCCAAGTCTTCAGTGTTTCTGACAAGCAACTTACATAGCACCAACTTCTCTTGCATATTTAAGCCCAGGATCTTCCCCACTACAGAATACACTTCTTTCCGAGCAGCCGAAACATCATATTCGTAACCTATTTTCTGCGCAATCTCACGTAAACGTGCCCCAGTTTCAGTGCAGAAATCGCGGAACACAGAGCTCATATCTTCATTTAATTGTGTGGACTTTCTTTTTGATCCTTTACTCTTCATAGTAGAAGTGGAACCTTCAGCACGACTTTCTGATTCAGACGTCATCCAGTCAAATTCATCTCCACCCAAATTTGTTCCCGCTTCAACTTCATCAGGTAACACACCCGTGCCATCATTAACTGCTTGACTTGCAGCATTTCCTATATCCTCTGCATACTCTCCAGTTGCCCTGTCTTTCCCAAAGATATTTGCCCAATCGAGATAATACGGCCAACTCTTATACCTCATTAATCGAGCATTTTGATCAACCTTTGTAAAAAATATATAACTTGGCATCAAAAGTAGGTTTTTTCATAAAACATGTATCAAAAAACACCATTCATTTACACATAAATATGCTATCAAACAAGAGCGTACCTTTACATATGATGCCCATGCCTCATCACTTGCTTCAATCATTTTAGTCGAATCGTTCCAGCCAATGCCCGTTTTAGAGAGCATCGACACGAGGCTACTGTAATCCTTCTTCTATACATGGATCTTGGAGTTAATGTGGGGAGTTCCTTTCAAATCAGTACCTGGTAGTTTTTTAGCCAAGTCCTGCTCTAAAACTTGTAGAAACCCTATTTTGAAGCCATTTTCTGACTTCCAACCATTTGCAACAACCTCTTTCAATGCAACAATAAGAATTTCTTCCTCATGCTTAGTCCAACTTCTCCTGCCTTTGTCAGCTCTGCGCCTCCGAGTACTGCGAATGTTCTGATCTGACCGTTCCATTTTGTTGAGCTGATGTATTAAAAATTATGAAAATGAAGAAAGTTATGGCATAGGGGACATTTAACTGTAAAAAGAAAACAATCTCATTAACAACAAATAGACCACACAAGTTTGAAGAAAATATCAAGAAGAGGGAAGAACATAGTCAACAATACAATACAAGCGTAGGCTAACTAATAATTCTAAATACATCTCCATTCATTGAACATTGACTGTGCCACTTGGTCTCGCATTTCAGACCATGCTTGAGACGTCTCGACAGTGTCAATAAAAATAGGGTCAACATTATCATCAGTCCCATCACCATCGTCCTCGTCTTCACCAACTTAAATTGGGTCAACATTCATCTCTCTGCGGATGAAATTATGCAGCAACACACAAGCCATGATCAACCTGTTTTGTATCTTAATACTGTAAAAACTGTGACTACGGAGGATGGCCCATCTTTCCTTTGATATTCCAAAACTCCTTTCAGTAACATTTCGTGCCTTAGAGTGGGTCATGTTGAAAAATTCCTCGCTCGTCTGAGGTATACCACTACCATGTCGCCATTCTTTCAAATGGTAACGGACCCCTTTATATGGTGTTAAAAATCCTTCTCCATTTGTGTATCCATTGTCACAAAGATAATAATGCCCTGTAACAAAAGCATGTGTTAATAAAAAAAAGTTCATGTGCATAAATATTACTAAGAATGCTAGGGGACTTTTCATATAGACAAAAGCACACAACATAAATGAATACCTTCAGGAATCCGCAATCCATTTGGCCTACTGACAGCATCACGGAGCACCCGACAATCTGCTGCTGAACCTTCCCATCCACATAACACATATATAAAGTTTAGATTGCGATCACAAACACCTAAAATATTAACCGCCAATTCACCCTTTCGATTCCTATATCTGGGTTGGTCGACCAAAGGGACAAGTACTGGTATGTGAGTACCGTCCAATGCACCCAGACAACCCTACATACATGACACAGAACACTGAAGACATAAAAAAATAAACAGAAGTTTTAATAATCAAATTTGAAGGGTTTGTTTCTTAACAAATTAAACTAATTTAACTAAAATGAGAGTGTAAATACTACAGTGTTTGTAGGCAGTAGTTAAGTAATACCTTAAACCACTTCCACCGAGGGTCGACAGAGTTGTTTTCAACTGGTTCCGGCTTCACTAGAAGTGTGTTATGCAGTTGTAGAACCGCATTTAGGACTTCATTGACATAAATACTAACTGTGTGTCCCGACCTTTTAAAATCAAACTTCACAACACGCATTTTTTTATGGTGTGCAATAACAGACAAGAAAATAACAACCTTTTCTGGAACCGACACGTATTTTGAATCCTTCAAGCCAACACCATGTCTTAACAAATAACACAACCTATTGAACACATCGCAGCTCATTCGTAAGTTGTTCAAACAATCAGGATCACTGAGTCCAACCAAAGCAGTGAGGTGATCTATTTGTCTTGGTATTCTCTCAGCCATCACGTATCTTACATTTTTTGTTACTTGCTCCCTTCCAATACTACAATGATATCCAATTTGTGCAGTAACAACGGCCATTACTACACAAATTTGAATCATTATCTCTTCAATTAGTAATAAAATTTCTGCTCTGCGCCTTGAAATCTCTGGCATTATGTTTGATTGGAAAACTGCAATTGTTCAAATTTAAATAGAGCATAAAAATTTTCGGTCTACGCTCTTCTACATTGTTGTAACAAACTGATACAGAAAACAAAACTAGTTTGTATACAAACCCAAACACATGACTGGAAAAATGCAAGCAATTAGAGTAATGAATTACAAACAAAGAGTACACAAAAACGAAGGAAATCAAACATATATTCAAAAAAATTGGACATAAATCCAGAACACGTACACTTTACCCAGAAAAGTAGCACGACATTCGCGAGACAAAATACTTCGTCTTCAGTATGTTCTGTTTCAAAAATTGGGCGAAATGAAGCGAAATTCAGCGAGATTCAACGAAGTAAAATCGGAAAGAAGACACACACGTACACAAACATCAGATCTATCAAAAAAGAAACCGTGATTGAAGGAAGTCTCGATGAAAATTAGCAAAGGTTCATCTCGCGTACCTTCGTCGCGTGGAGCAGAAGCGGAGCATAGGGTTTGTCGAGATGAATCTGGCAAATGGCAGCTCAATTTTAGGTTACCATCTTTTATTCGAGGGTAATTTAGTCTTTTGGAAACAAGAGCTTTTTACATGGGAAATTGTATCCTGCCAAACCCATGTGATGTGTTATACCAAAAATTGTTACAACTAAAACCGAGCCTTGTCAATTTCAAGGGCTGGGGTTATTTCAACCAAACACCTTAAAGGGTGTTAATGCTTAATAAATGGTGTGATATCCCTCCTTATCACCCCAACCAATCACACCCTTATGGTACATCGTTTTGTTAGAGAATGAATTATAGTGGCTCACTGTAATTCTCTTTAAAATTTATTTGTATTTTTCTGGACTCTAGACTACACTACACTCCAAAATTAATTGTGTTTCATTTGGGCAGTTGTCAAATGAATAAAATACTGCAAGAAAAATGCTACAAGTAAATAATAAATGTAAATAACAATCACATGAAGTGAGGTGACTTGACTTAATTTTTTATTTTTAATAAATCTCACTCAATGTGAGTATTATATATACATCTATGTACAATTTTATGTGCTTATAGCATTATTATTCATGTGGGGAGAAACACTAAAGACTGTTGTTGAATGATGCAACTGCCAAGACTACTCGATTTAGTTTAATCCATAATGCAAATAATCCAAAATTATGGGTGGATAACAATGAGAAATGCTCACCTGTGAGCATATGTTAATATGTCAACCGCTTATGTGGCATACACACATTGTTGATGTATTTTTTAATATATTAACATCACTAATGTGTACATGCCACATAAGCGGTGAACATATTAACATGTGCCCACAATGGATAGATGAACATTACTCACAATGGATAGATGAACATTACTCGGATAACAATTTAACATATAGTATTACCACAAGAAAAAGGAAATGAGCAGCAATTATGAGATCAATAATACGTCATTACGGCAATTTTAATATGAATAAAATCTTCCTAGGTGAATCTGACACTGACTATTCTGTAAAGGAGGTGCACTAGATTGGTAAACCGAGCATTTCAGAACAGAAAACTGTTGTTGCCTCCAAATAATAAAATGTTAAATTCACCATCAGGACAGGCAGCAAGCTCGATATAAAATGTCCCATAAAGTCTCTCTAATTCGATTACTACATTGAAATTTTAATAATTTTTAGCAGCAGCTTCAGAAGCAGGAGTAGGCTCGACAACCTCAGCTTCGACAGTCTCAGGAACGTGCCATGTCGTGTTGTTTACTTGTTGCTGCTGAAACCCATCATTCCATTTTCCCAATAAAGCCATGTTCATCATATCATATATCTTCCCTCCAAGCTGTGCTGGACTCTCAGGCTACAATCCAAACACCCCATCATCATCATCAACATAATAATAATAATAATAATAATAATAATAGTAAAGGTCAGGTGATTGGAAGATACTCACAGTGAAACCACTGGAAATTAAAGCTGTGTCGTACAAAAGGTCAACAGCCCTAAGAGCTTCCTCATCGTTCGGGCTACTCTTGCATGCAGCCTGAGGTACAAAATCATAAACTCAGAGAATTAAGAAATTAGGTGGAATGTTTTTTGTTCGTTTCATAGCATGTGAATTCTATTCTATTTTCCCACCCACAAATAACTCAAATAAATTCGTACATTTAGAGTTTTGATGATTGGATGATTAGGATTGATTTCAAAAACTCTTCTGCTTCTCATAAACTCCAGGCTTGAAGGATCACCGACTGTCTGTGCTTTCATCAGCCTGCGGCAAACAGATTTTTATTATAGTTAGACAAACCCTTCAACATATATATTAACTAAAAGATGATCTCACCCACAGTCACAGATACAGGCCAGGTCAAACTCTTGTGTGAGTATATATATATATATATATTATATATATGCATTTTCTTCACCTTTCCATATTAGCAGACCAGCCAAACTTTCCAGATGCAAGAACACAAGGTGATGCACTCAGACGATTTGAGACTTGAACACTGGCGACTTTGTCACCTAAGCGCTTCTTAATCCAGTCACAAGTCTGACCAAACTCTTGCTTTACCTCATTTTCCTTCTCTTCATTTTTGTCACCTGACCAATTCACATCATCACTCAATAACCCCTGCCTAGTTTTTCCATCACTTTACATAATAAGATGTATTAATCACACACGAATACAACAATTTTGGCTATTTCAAATCCCAACTGCTTGCAATACAAAAGTAGAGTTACCAAGTTCAGGAAAAAATCAACGACCACACCTATCACTGCAAATGAAATGAATTTTTTTTATAGAAAAAAAAAGGAAATTTCCATAAAATACTAACCCAGATCCAGATCTTCTTTGCTAATGTCTACAAAGTTCTTCTCCTTGTATGCTTTCAGATTTTGGATGGCGACCTCATCTATTGGATCCACTAAAAACAAAACCTGCATCCCAGAAGTAATGAATTACAGTTGGCTATCAATCAAACTATTAAATAATTAAACAAATGAGCACTCAAATCTAAGGCAAAAGAAGATAAAGAGTACATTTACCTCAATATTCTTTTCGACAAGTTTCTCCAAGAAGGGTGTATTCCTTGCACTAGCAACACTGTCCGCAGCAATGAAGTAAATATCTTTCTGATCAGGTTTCATGTTCTCCACATACTCATCCAAGCTGATCATATCTTCCTCGCTTTGGGACGAGAAAAATCTCAGCAATGGAGCAATGCGCTTGTGGTTCTCACGGTCTTCCATGCAACCTAACTTCAAATGTTTCCCAAAGTTCTCCCAGAACTTCACATAATCCTGTGCACAGAACACTAGATTAGTATAGTAGACCAAGTCATAGAGAATCTAACAATAACCAGACAAGCAAGACATTTTATGAGTTCCCATGTTTAAATGAAATGCTCTTATATGATTCTCTCAAAAGCATCAAAGTTCAACCCTAGTTATACTAGTAGAGGCTTGGAAAGGGAAAAGAATCTATATACATCTCTATCCTCGCTCATGGTTATGCCCAGAATCATGTCGAAGGCCTTGCGCACCAAACGTTTCCTCATTATCCGGACCTAGAGCCAGGAGAAAAGAAGTTAGGATCAGATTCTTGCATAATCGAGAGGTATATTACACCATTGTGCAGCAATCCATAAAAATTGGCCACTTACAATACGGCTTTCTTGAAGAATTTCACGGGAGACATTCAACGGAAGATCATTCGAGTCAACAACACCTTTAATGAAGCTCAAGTACCGTGGGAACTAATAATCACAGAAGAAATTGATTAAATACTGTAGCAACTCCATTAAATAAACCTAACTTAATAAGAACTAGTATACAAATCTATTCTCACCAATTCACCATCAAAGTCATCAGAAATGAATACACGCTTGACATAGAGCCTTATATTCTTTGTCTTGGGATTGACAATGTCATCCTTCCCTGTGGGTGCCATTGATGGCACATATAAAATAGACCTAAACTCTACTTCACCCTGCAACAAGCAAGCAAATGCTTTAGCAAATTACCCAGCTCGAATGATAAAATCTTTTGCTTGAGGGTAAGTAGTCCAGAACTCCTTGAGTCAAACTGACACTGTAAAATAATATGTAGGATATTGAACCATAACAGTCACAGATCAACAGTTAAGGAACTAATGTTTATAGGAATCTGTATAACCTCTGTTGTAAAGTGTGACGAGGCAAGAGGTTCCAAGTACTCATTAAATGTTTTCTTGTAGAACTCATTGTATTCCTCTGTAGTGACTTCTTTGGGATTACGGAGCTGCATCAAACAGACAACTATCAGTCTTCAAAGGAATCTTGACAGAGTAAGATAACAGTGACATCTCATATGCTCACCCATATTGGCTGGGTCTCGTTTGTAAGCTCCCAATCCCAGTATCTTTCAACAACTTTCTTGGTCTTCTTCTTTTTCTGTTATGTGGATATCAGAACCATTATGCTTCACCAAGTACATTGCCACGCAAAGGTTTTTAAGTAAACACATGACCATAATTTTATTAAGTTTGCATTATAATATACCTCAGTTTGCCCCTCTCCTGCATCCTTACTGGCTTCAGCAGGATCCTCATCAACCTCTACCTGCAAAAGAGACAATCTATCAAGTACCAAATATACAGGGGTTGCTTGTTTATGAATTTTTCCCAAAAAAAATCCAATCCAAACTCAATTTACTTCAACTTTAACTAGACCCCCACTATCCTCAAATATCGACTTTAATTCACTATTCATCCACCCACATAATTTTAACTACCTATCCCTTCCAATCACTTTTATTCTACTTTTACATCAAATCAACCTTAAATACTATTTTAATATAAATTCAAATTCTCACTCAAACCTAACTCAACCAACTATTTAAAAAATAACTATGGTTAACCAGAAAAAGGTCTATAAACAAGCATTCAATGTTTCATATTTTCCCAGTGTTATTAATGGCGGATGGCGATACATGGCGTTTTGCCAAAATTCCGCCATTGGCGGCCGCCGTGGCGGTCTATGGCGCCGCCATCATTCACAAATTTTGCATGGCGGATTGTCAAAAATCCGCCACGCAATACCGCCATGTCGCCGCCATGGCCGCCATTTGATAACATTGTATTTTCCCAAGAACAAACTAGCACCACGAGTTTCAATCATAGTTTCCTAAGAGTGAACTGGTACCATGAGTTTCACACATTAAGAACAAGCAATCATTGTAACGCTTATATACATCACCCAACATCATAAATGTTGCCATTTGATACCCTATGGTAAAGTCTGTGGCAGAAAACTAAAAATATGATAGATAGAATACTGATAAGTGTTTCGCTGGTAGATGGTCGACCTAGCAGTTCAAGGCGATTACTGTTCATGCACCATGTTATCAGGCATGTGCATTAAATGAATGTTAATGGAAGTGCTTATTTCCTGCCCTATGCCTTATAATGCTTCTCACATCACTATATGTTTGCTTCTCAAAACCTTTAGTATCTAAAACAATTCATAAAAAAAATAAGCAACGCCATATTTGCATCTATCTGAATATGTTTCCGACAGATTCTCCTTGCAGGGAGCACAATGGAACAACATGAAGAACCGCATGGAGGCAGCAGTATAGAAGTAGATTAAATATATTTTGCAGCACCAACCTCTTTAGTGAATCCCTTCTCTTGCCATGTATAAATTGGGAACGAAACAAACAACGAATAATTTTTCACAAGCCTCTGGATTCTTTCCGGATGGGCAAAACCTTTGTCGTCATGCTGATACATACACAAAAAGTAACACAAGTTTAAAGATCAGCGAAGTTGCGGCAACAGAAGAAAAAGACAACTTGTACTAATATGTACCAACCTTAAGATAAAGAGTGAGGCGAGTTCCCCTTGGAATAAGCTTAGCAGGGTCAGTCTCTTCTCGGATAGTATAGGAACTAGAGTTTGCTTCACCTTCCCATACATATTGCTTATCAGATTTGGGGCTCTTTGTCGAGACCTCAACCTTTTATGCCAAAGGACATCAAGGCGAACACGTCAACAACAAAAAAACAACTAAAAAGATAAGAAGGGGTAAGCTTTAGTTTCCAAATGCAAACCCGCTCAGAAACAAGGAAGGCCGAGTAGAACCCCACACCAAATTGACCAATTAAATTGCTGTCAGCACCAGCATCCTTGCTATCCTGTTCAATAAGATGATAGAAAATTGTGAACACTATGATATACATGGGTATATAAAAGAATTGTTGGCATCACAAAAGAGGTTTAACCTTCAGTGCTTTTAAGAACTTAGCAGTTCCACTCTGTGCAATAGTACCGAGACAGTCCACAAGCTCTTGGCGTGTCATGCCAATCCCAGAATCTCTGCAAGTAAAATCATTCGAATCAGGATGGACGACCATAGCACATAGAGATGAAAGCAATGCTCATAGCCTAAAAAACTTACGTAATTGTAATAATTCCCTCATCTTTGTCAGACTGGATGCGAATGTCAAGATCAACTACATCCTTCAGAAGGTTGGGGTCAGTAACGCTAAGGAACCGCAGCTTGTCCAAGGCATCACTTGCATTGCTGCGGACCAAACCAAGGATTCAGGAATATAAAGTGTTAGGTATGTAGCACATATAAAATGGATTGAAGTAATGCTCCACAGGATAACATGATCTGTCCTATAAATTCCATGGTCACAAGTTACAGGTAATCCACAAACAACAACAACAACAACAACAACAACATAGCCTTTTAGTCCCAAGCAAGTTGGGGTAGGCTAGAGATGAAACCCAAGAGAACCAAAGGTAAGAGAAAGTTACAGGTCATCCATCTTAAATAAAATGATGTTGCAGCTCACCAATTTCCCAATATAATACGTATGGCAATGAGATCAATAGACTTGCCTGATAAGCTCCCGAAGAAATACATCCTTGTTGCTATATAAGCTATTCACAATAAGGTCCATGAGGCGACTAACCTGAAATAAACACATAATATGATCACAATATGTTACCGATTATACATTAGTGTGACTACAAATAGAGTAGGTTCTTCAACTCAAATTCACCTCAGCTTGGTACTCAAATTTCTCTGCTGGTGGTTCGGATGCAGCAGATGTTGATTCATAACGTCGGCCCACGAAAGGCTCATTTTTCAGATTGGATGGCTTGCTTCCATCAACGCAAGAGCTACTACCAGTGGTTAACACAGAGAACCATCTCTTTGTTGCATCCTTCTCCCCCTATTAGTCAGAAGACAAACGAGAAGTCATTTATCACAAAAATATGAAGCTTTATCTAGCTATTAATAACGAGAAACAGCCAAAAACACTTGTCGATTGAATGTTCTAATCAATTTACATTTCTAAGACCCGACACCTTGTAAATCCTAGAAGAATCCCGGAGACTAAATATATAGAACAAAAAAAAACACAAATTTTCGATTAACCACATAAAGCAGGCACAAATATGCAGAGTTTCTACAAGTAAGGAACAAATATACTATGAAATGGAGATGTATCGAATTGTATAAGGTTATTATAAACTACCGAGTGATTATCGATGAGGGGAAAAGACGATGAGAGAGGTCGGTGGTATCGAGTGGCGGCCTTGGCGTTGCGTAGGACAGAGGAGACGGAGCGACTCGATAGCCTGTGCATTTTCTCTGGTGGCGTGTAGAGAGAGAGGCTGTATGAGAGAAGAATAAAATCAGTGGGTAATTGGCGAGGTTTCTAGCTGCTGTGCAGTGTAGGGTTTAAGAAGATAAATATGAGGGGTTTAGGAAGGTTCTGGAGATCATGCTTTTACGAATAATAAATAAATAATTTTACTTATATTAAAGTAGTTCCTAATTGTTTTGTGGTAAACACGGGCTCATTTCATTTGTGAAATTCAAATGGGAAAATGAGAAATTTAGAGCCCGTTTGTTAAGGGAGGTTACATAGGATAAGTCAAGATATCGACTCTTAATCTTGTATTTGGTCGCAAGAGCAGTGAAGGCACGTAAAAAAAAAAAGGAGAGTGGCTTTAAATTAAAAGAGTTGTCCAATTTCTAGCCCACGCACAAAGAGAGAAAGAGAGAAAAAATGCGGTAAAAAGTTGGACTTATTTCCGCCAAAATTGGACTCATTTTTCAAGGCAAAAATCCTCTTTCACTCCAACTCTTCTCTTTTGAAGCGATTCTCGATTTTATCTTCTGCAAAACTGAACTTTCCCATGGTGATATTAGAAGATCTAGACGCAGCACCTGAATTTTGTAATCATGAAAATAAACATGTTCATTTTAATCTGGAAAATGAACATGTTGATTTTGGAGATGGAAGTGTAATTGGGTCTTCCAATCTGGAAACGATTTCTTTTTTTTGGATGAACATGTTCATTTTAATGAAATCGCTGTAATATCGATTGATGAAGATGATGAACATGTTGATTTTCGAGATGGAAGTGTAGTTGGGTCTTCCAATCTGGAAAAAAGTGTAGTTGGGTCTTGCAATCCGGAAACAATTTGTAACACCCCGCCTTATCGTAAAATCAGAGTGCGAAAATTTCGCAAAGTTATTTAAAAATAAAACCTTTTACTTTGCGAAAACTGATTCGGGGTGCTACCTTAAAATCGTGACTTAATTTGGAAAACCGATATTTAAATTTTTAATAAAATCATACTGTTACTGAAAGCATAAAGTTTTCCAAAAGTCCATTCAAAATATAAGTTCGACAAAAGCCGTCATCAGCGGAAACGTAAATCGTCAATATACATATACAGTCAAAACATAAAAGTCTTGAAGCCTCCGTCATCTCACGCTCCCTGCCCGACGTCCTGACCTGAAAAACATGATAACAATGGGGAAATGAGTACCATGGCACTGTGCTCCGTGGAAACTCATACTAATGTAAACATTGAAAATAATAACAACATCATGATATCGGTATATACATAACCTCAACATGAAACGGTAATAACATGAACATGAATCTGATATCGTCACGCAACGTGACCCTGACCGTTACCTCATCTACCGGCAAAAACTAATGTCGGACACCATGTGCACACTCTAGTGGGCAGACTAGGGCCACTAGAACCCAGAATGGACCGGCGACCATTCCGAGCGGATACCTCACATGAAATACATACCTCAAACATGGTACCGTGATTATAATCAATGTAGTACTTAGTCTGAGTCCCCACCTGAACTGCTGAAACTGAACGGTAGTGCTGATGCCTGATCAAACTGAAAATAATATAAACAATTACTAATGACTATGCTCAGACTGTTAACTTAACTGATTAATTTTGTTAAGATGCTCTACTGAACCTGACATGATATTTAGACTTAACCGGAATAACCGGAACTGAACTGACATGAACTGATCGGACATGAATTTACTGCACTGAAATAATTCCGAAAATTTAACTGAAAATACCATTAAAATCATGAACCGGGCTGAAACCATAACATAAGGACCGAACCGATTTAAAAATGGGGCTGAACCGGTCCAGCCGGTCTGAACTGGTCTGGGCCGGACTGCCGGTCGACTGAACCGGCAGTCGGCATCGGCCCGGCCAGCATGATGAAGGATCTGGTGTTGCGTGTCCTCGACTTGTCTCGATCACGGCTTCGCCACGGCCTTGCTCTCGACGATAGGTGTGATCGACTCGGTTATTAGCCTA
>CACSLK010030184.1:16258744-16269665 GCA_902706635.1 Striga hermonthica | reverse complement strand
AGAGAGCTGTTCTTTTTTAATGATCATCAGCAGCTAGCGTTAATTTTAGGTACGTTGCTGGAGCTATAATTTTTTCAGTCTTTTGACTTGAATTTGGTAGTGGATTGATAAATTGCAATTGTCAACTCGCATCAATCACAACTGCAATTTCCTGCGCTAAGCGGTATGTTATTTGCTTCTTCAATTGAGACTTCGACACTAGAGAGTCCCAATTTATGAATAGAGTTTTGTGTTCAGGGGCGAAACCAGGAAATTAGTTGAGATGGGGCAAAAGACATGACATATTGGGTTCACAACCAATACCGAACCGATAACATTTCGGTAACCGGTTCTTAGTTATCGTTACACATAAGTCGGTTCGGTTCGGTTTATTTTCTCATCGGTTAGGTTCGGTTCTCAGTTTTTAGGGCAATAAAAGAGAATTGAAGTCTTTTTATCTGGCCAATTTAATGATAATAATTAATATACAAAATTAATAGTAAAATAAATGAAGTGTTGAATTGTTAATTGACAATTGCGGACAAATTAGTCTGATGAATAACGTTTAAAAACAAAAAATGTGGGGGTGCAAAAATAAATTTAATAGGGGGCAAATTAAAATTTTTAATATTAACAATATAAGAAACTAAAATTTAAGGGGGGCAATTGCCCCCCTACTAATGAATGTAAATTCGCCACTGTAATTGTGTTAACAACTTTCAACCAAATATTCTTGTATAACTGAACAAACAATATCTTAGTTGATACATATACTAGCATGTGAATCGTGGGGTGGTATAGCAATAGATAGGTTTGATCGTGGGGCGGTATTAGCATGTGAATCATGCGGTGGTATAGCAAGTGCACTATGCTCACGTTTTAGTGCCAACAACATAATAAAATTGCGGTATAATTAGCTTTGCCCACAGCCACAAGTCAAAAGGATACAAATTTCTCTACGGTTGGTTGAGAAAAATGAATGGAAGGTGTAGGATTTGCCATGTGGCAGTGGTGAATTTATTTATTTATTTATTCAATTTTTATATTGGAAAAGTGGAATAATGTACTAAATGTGCGTTTGGTTGGAATAAAGCATGAGGGTTGATTAAATTTCTCACTACTCACTAGTACCTTAGCATGAGACTCGAAAAAACCTGAATCGTACTAAAAATCGAACCAAGAGTGGCCTGAAAATAAACGTTGACCGTTAACTTTCTCTGAACAAAACCGAAAAAAATAATTAGTATGGTTCTAGATTTCACAAATATCCATTCTGAGAACCGAATTGAACCCTCTCATAATGTACTGATTAAGAACCGAATTATAACATTAGATGTGTGTGATTGATATATTTTGTGTCAACTATGATCTTATATAATTTGAGAATTTTTAAAATGCAAGTAAAATATAGTGATAACAATTAAACTTCACTTAAATTTCATGCTTAGTAACAATTGATCTACAATTGAATTTTTCTTGTTATAAAAAAATTATTTAAAATTGTGTGAAAGATTAAATAAATTTTTAAGATAAAACTATATTATATTGTGTTTGAATTTTAAATTCTCAATATTAGTTGCACAATATTTAGTCTTAAGTATAATATAGAGTTACTTTTGAATTTGATTTCAAAATAAAATCTTCAATATGAAGAAGTATTGATTAATGTTGTTTTTTTTAAAGCATATAAAAATTAAATAACTAATATTAAGAGTAAAGTTGATTTCAAACTAAAATCATCAATATTTCAATCTTCAATATGGCGAAATATTGATGATTTTTCTTAATGCAAATAAAAATTAAAATATAACTAAGTAATCATTCAAAATTTTTTAAAAAATATAAGAATTTTCCGAAGATCAGAACCAAACCATACCAAATCGAACTGTTTCGATAGCCCCAAATATCGAACTGGAATTGGAAAATAATAATATCCGAATCGAACCATCTCAATTTTATTTGTACATTTTTAGAGATCGAATTTAGTGATCTCCGAATTTTGGTATGGTTTTGGAGATTTCTCAATCTTCGAACCATACCGACCCATGTTCATCCCTAACTAGTACGCAGTCCATGCGATGCACAGGACAGTGATATAGTCATTTCCATTGAGCTTGTCCGTTAAGTAGCTCGTGCGATGCACGGGACAACGATATTAAATGAATCGTTTCCATAGGGCTTGCCCGTTAAAGCCTAAAAAATAATAGAGTTAGATCATCTATTTTTCACATTTTTTCATCATCGTCATTTTTTTTTGAGAAAATTACTATCCACAACATTCCACAACATTTAGAGCACGTTTGTTAGGGGTGTCAAGACAAGATTACACCCCTTATCATGAGCAAAAGTTGCGTTTGTTCAGGGCGATTATGGCCCGCGATACAATCTGCGGCCCGAGACAAAAAAGGAGGTAATCTCGATTTCCGGAGATAAAGTGGTCTGGAGGGGGTACCCAAGATTGGAAGAATCATCACAGTAATCTTCATTTTTTGTGAATTTTCTCGTCCTGCCTGTGGTTGTTCTTCATGGCGGTTTTATTTTGTTTTTTAATTTCAGCTACTTTTTTATGAATTAGTTATTTGTGCTAACATTCAAAAGTAAATAAAAAATTAAGATAGATACAAAAGTATAATAATTTTTTAGTTTTCACATGCCCAGTTCAAAGGAATTAAACCAGTTATTTCATGACGAAGAGTTTAACCAAATCAAAGCAGTTAAATCTTCTTTTTTTTTTCGAAGAAATATGCCATCTTCAAAGAGTCCAAATCAAGGCATGTGACGAAGCTTATTTTCTTCAACCAAATCATCACCTCTACATGGTACTTTTTTTTTAATGGACTTCCTCTAGTTTATTTTAATCAGTTGATTATTGAAATGAAATAAGATTGAGTTTTGCGTGTTTTACGAGAGAGTATCTCGTTTACTCGTTTATCTTTCCCACTCGTACGCTTTCCCTACATCACTTTCTTTGAACCAAACCGAATCGAAAAAATAAATGGTACGGTTTTAGAGATTTCACAAATATCCGTACCGAGAACCAAACCGAACCGTCCCTTACCATACCGAACCGAAGAGCCGAAACTAAGAACCGAATTGTAACATTAGATTTGTGTTATTAATATATTTTATGTCTACTTTGATCCTATATGATTTGAGAATTTTTAAAATGCAAATAAAATATAGTAATAACAATTAAGTTTCACTTAAATTCATGCTTAGTAATACTTCATCTACAATTGAATTTTTCATGTTATATAAATTTATTTAAATGGAATGAAAGGTAAAAGAATATTGTTATAAGAAAAAACTATATTATGTGTTGTTTAATTTTAAATTTTCAATATTAGTTGCACAAATTTAATCTTAACTAAATTTTGAGTCACTTCTAAAGTTGATTTCAAAATAAAATCTTTAGAGTCAATTCTAAAGTTGATTTTAAAAAAATCTTTAATATGAGGAAGTATATTGATGAATGTTGGTTTTTTTAATGCATATACAAATTAAATAACTAAAATTTAGAGTTACTTCTAAAGTTGATTTCAAAATAAAATCTTCAATATGATGAAAATTGATGAATGTTGTTTTTTTTAAAGCATATAAAATTAAAATATAACTAGGTATTCATTTAGTTAAAGTTTAAAAAATAAAAAATCTCCGAAAATCCGAACCTAACTGTTTCAATAGTCCCGAATATCGAACCGAACCAAACCGAAAAATAAAAATCTCCGTACCGAACTGTCTTAATTTTTTAATACGGTTTTGGAGATCGAATTTGATGATCTTCGAATTTTGGTACGGTTGAGCCGTACCGGCCCATGCCCACCCATTAGAGATCGAATTTGAACTATGTCATGGGATGTTTAATTGTGAACCAAACAATGTAAACTTTATTAGAAACAAGTGGATTTACCACTATTAAGATTATCTTTTATTATTATAACATGTATTGAAATGTGTGCCAAAGCCTTGAAATTTAGCTATAAAAGGGCCACAATTTGTTGTAAGATTTTGTACGAAAAATAAGAAGAAAGAAAGAACAGTTTGAGTTATATCCGGTTTTTACATTGTGTTCTTTATATTGCTCGCATTTTATAACAAACTTAATGATTTATAAACAAAAAGCAAGCCTCGAGACAGTATGGCTCAAAGAAGATTCATTGTTATTTTGCATATCTCCTCTTCACCAATCATAAAAGGATACTATTTTATTTTCCTCATGAGCATCCAATTTTTTTGGTAGGAGAAAACAATGATTCAAAATATTACATTATCTATTAATGAATGGTGAATCAATTTATTATATCCCAGTCCAAAACAATTATTCTATTAAATAATTAAAATAATATTCGAACAACCATCATAAAATTAAAATTTTATATGGACCCTTTTAATTAATTAATATAATATGGTTTATGGGGACAAGATAATAACCTGGATAGACCAAATTTATTTAATTTAGGGAATAAACATATCCAGATTGGTGTTACTATTTTGAGCACACAAATTATTTCTCAAAAATATTTTATATCGACCCACAGCAAATTAAATAATAAAGAGGGTGGTTATGGCAAGGCAAATACTTAGGTGTACATTTCTTCTACAGGCGCGTGAGAGAAGTAAGGAGGTAAGTGTTTTTTTAAATGGGACATGTGTCCCATTTTTATTGGGTAACGAATTTCATTTATGATATTATATAAATTAAATTATCATTCATATTTTGTATCAAAAAATAAAAATGAAAATACCAAAATTCATAATTTTTCATTCTCTACAAATAGAGACCACATTTGATATTTTTTTGGAACACAATTAATTTATCATTTCTTACAATTAATTTATCTTATTAGAAGATTATGACGCAAATCTATAATTAGATGAATATGTTACATAGTAAAATGAACATGTTATAGAGTAAGATGAACATGTCATAGAATAAGATGAAAATGTTACATTTTCACAAATTAAATTTAGATGAACATGTTCTAAAGTAAGATGAACGTGTTACATAATAAAATAACATGTTATAGAATAAGATGAACATGTTACATAATATAATGAACATGTTATAGAATAAGATGAACATGTTACATGCACAATAAGGTGAACATGTTACATAAATAAAATGAACATGTTATATAATAACATGAACATGTTACATAATAAAATGAACATGTTATATAATAAGATGAACATGTTATAGAATAAGATGAACATGTTACATAATAAAATGAACATGTTATATAATAAGATGAACATGTTACATACACAATAAGGTGAACATGTTACGTAATAAAATGAACATATTAAATAATAAGATGAACATGTTACATGATTAAATGAACATGTTATAGAATAAGATGAAACATGTTACATACACAATAAAGTGAACATGTGATAAAATAAGATGAATATGTATTGTTTCAATCTACAATCTGTAACATGTTCATCATATTTGAAAACATATTCATTTTATTATGTAACATGTTCATTATATGTCAGTATAATAAAATAATTACGAAAAATTATGAAAAAACGAAAAATTAGTTGTGTTCAAAAACCTATCAAATGTGGTCTCTATTTATAGATAATGAAAAATTATGAATTTTGGTATTTTTATTTTATTTTTTTAATATAAATAATTAATGATATTTTAATTTATGTAATATGTCCCATTTTTTAATTAAAAAAAAAATTAGAGATGTGAACTACACTCTCCAAATTTCTCTAGTATTGAGTAGTTTTGGAGAGTAAAAGGGCGCGTGCAAATGTGCGTGCCAGGGCACACGGTAGTGGTACTGTTATGGCAAAGTCAAATTTCTGCTCATCCGTAAAAGTGGTCCTGAGTTTAGTGGGGCCGGGCCTTGCTAACTAACTAGGTGGTTTATAACAGTTGTGTGGCCACGTTTATATATAAGCTAAAAGCAATTGTCACATCTAACTAAGGTACACATTTATGTGGCCAGCAAATTCTCACACATATACACCATGTGTAGATGAAGGAAATTATCTCACGTATCTGCCAATTTTTATAAATAGTCATTCTGCTTTGCACACACATCAGTTCATATAATCTTCAATACCATATTTTTGACACAAGTAGTAGTTGTTCATTAATAATAATTACTAGGTGGCTACAAAAGTATATTAATTACTACAGCTGTTAATTGACAATGATGATTTGGGCAGCCGTATTGGTAATTGTTGTTATGGTGATTCTGAAACAGATCACCAGATTGAGTATGATGGTGGATTATTGTACGAAGAAGAAGAAGAAGAAGAAGAAGTGCCCACCAGGCCCACTGGGGCTTCCCCTGCTGGGCAACTTGCTCCAGATCGACAAAGCCAGGCCTCAGGTATACCTACAGAGGCTGGCCCACAAATACGGGCCTCTCGTCTCGTTGAGGCTGGGCCGGGCTCGTATCCTGGTGGTGTCATCCTCACGCATGGCAGAGCAGATCCTGAAGACCCACGACCGCTCCTTCTGCAGCCGGCCTGCGGTGGTGGGCCAGCAGAGGCTCTCGTACGGCGGCCTCGACATGGCCTTCTCCCCTTACAACCATCACTGGCGGCGGATGAGGAAAATGTGCGTCCTCCATCTCTTTTCTGCCAAACGGGTTTTGTCCTTTCGGGCCGTACGTGAGGATGAGGTCAGGCGCATGATAACCAAGATCAGTACTCTTAGTAACAGCAAGAGCCAGCTGGCTGTCAACTTGAGCACCATGGCCATGTCATTGGCCAGCAACCTGATTTGCAGAGTAGCTTTCGGGAGAAGGTATGATGATGATGAGTACGAAAAGATAAGGTTCGACAGGCTCATCATTGAGGCCCAGGCCTTGATGGTGAGCTTCTACTTCAAGGATCATTTTCCTGCACCTTTTGGTGTTTGGGCCGACAAGGCGTCTGGATTGATGGGGAGACTGGACAAGAACTGCCAAGAGTTGGATGCGTTTTACGAGCAGCTCATCAACGAGCATCTCGACCCCAACAGGCCCAACCCAGAAACAGATCCCGACATTATTGATCTCCTCATCCAACTCAAACAAAACCAAGGGGAGTCGACCGATTTATCTTGGGACAAAATCAAAGCATTACTCATGGTAACGTAATATTTACTAGCAGCTAATATTTGAATTGAATAAATACCATATTATATTATTAATTATGTTTCGATTCATGTACATGTTTCAGAATCTATTCGTTGCGGGAACTGATACAGCGGCAGCAGTAATAGTTTGGACAATGACAGGTCTCATGCAACGGCCCAAAATGATGAAGAAAGTACAAGCACATATCAGGCAAACCATGGGCAGCAATAAAGGATTTGTCCACGAGGATGACATCATGAAGCTACCGTACCTAAAGGCGGTGGTGCTGGAGGCTCTCAGGCTGTACCCACCGGCCCCGCTAATATTCCGAACCCAAATATTGCCAAACGAATGCACGGTTATCGATGGGTATGAAATCGAGCCTGGAACGTCGGTTTATATCAACGCGTGGGCCATGGGTAGGGACACGGAGACCTGGGAGGACCCGGAGGAATTCCGGCCCGAAAGATTCATGAGTGGCAGTAATGATAATACTAATATGGTACTGATCAAAGGTTGCCGAGACTTGGACTTTGAGATGATACCATTTGGCGGAGGGAGGAGAGGGTGTCCTGGGATGGAAATGGGTCTAATATCAGTCGAGCTGGCACTCGCCAATCTGCTATACTCGTTCGATTGGGCATTGCCACATCATCATAGCACGATCGACACTGATGCATTGCCGGGCCTCACCATGCATAAGAAAAGCCCACTCCTTCTAGTCCCCACCCTCTATATGTAATTAACATGACCTACAACACTACACACTTTGTCCACTAAGTTAATTATTATTAGTATACTTTTTTTTTTTTTTTGGGTACAATGGACGAAGGCCAGAGCCTTAAAATATTAAGCGAGAACACGACGGGGTAAAAAACCCCGCAAGATCATGTTGAATCCATGCTCCCAAGCCAGGGGGAGACGAAAGCCGGTGTAACCCGACCGATGAGGATGCCGCTAAGCCCGCCAAATGATCCACCACAAAATTAGCTTCCCTATGAACATGTTGGATTAGTATACATTTAAAAGAATATTTGTGATCTTGAGTCTTCATGAATCATAACTTGGATCCAATGCCAAGAAATATATGTTTAACTTGAATTTGTAGGGAAAAATTGCACTATTCGTCCACTAACTATACCTTCGTTGCACTTTCGTCCTTTAATTGTTTTTGATTTATAATTGGTACACTAATTTTAGTTTTTTGGTAATTTTAGTCCAAAATGACATTCCGGTGCTCATTTTCGCCGGAATAGTTGATGTGGCACCCAGTCAGATCGGAATTTCCATTATCGGCGTGATGTGGCACGAAGTGGCGCCTAGTCAGATCTAAAAAATTGCACTATTCGTCCACTAACTTTACATTCGTTGCACTTCCGTCCTTTAATTGTTTCCGATTTACAAACTCAGAAAAAAATATTCAAAAAAATCGAAAGAGATAGAAAAGCTTTAAAAAGAAAAACAAAAAATCAAAAGAAAAAGAAAAAAAAAATATATAATATTTTTAGTTAATAAAAATTATTTTTTTATTTAATAAAAAATAAAATATTTAATGATTAAATAAAAACAAAATATTTAATAAACGCGAAGTAAATTTATAACGAGTGATAAATATTTTTTATTTAATGATTAAGTATTTAATAAAGAAAACGAAATATTTAATAAAAACGAAAAGCATTTTTTTATTAAATATTTCCTTTTCAATTAAATATTTAACCATCTAATAGAAAATATTTATAACTCATGAAATATTTATTTCGTTTTATATTTCTTTTTTTATTAAATATTTATTTTTTATTTAAGCATTAAATATTTTGTTTTTTATTTAAATAAAAAAGTATTTTTTCATTAAACAAAAAAATTAATATTTCATTTTTTATTAAATATTTAACCATTAAATAAAAAATATTTATTCCTCATTAAATATTATTTTGTTTTTTCATTTAGTTTTTTAGTGATTATTTCGTTTTAAATTAAATAAAAAATGTATTTTAATTAGTAGACAAAAAAAATATTTTTTTTATTTTGTTTAAAATCATTAAACAAATGATTTATTAATTAATAATCTTTTTTATTTTGTTAATTCTTTTATCCACATGTCTTCACATATGAAATTTAAAGCTTTTTTTTTCTTTTGATTTTCTTAATTTTTTTTCTTCAGATTTTATAAACCGGAAACAATTAAAGGACGAAAGTGCAACAAATGTAAAGTTAGTTGGCGAATAGTGCAATTTTTTTGATCTGACTAGGCGCCACCTCGTGCCACATCACGCCGAGAATGGAAATTCCGATCTGACTGGAAGCCACATCAGCTATTCCGGCGAAAATGAGCACCGAAATGTCATTTTGGACTAAAATTACCAAATAAAAAAAGTTAGTGTACCAATTGTAAACCGGAAACAATTAAATGACGAAAGCGCAACGAGGGAGTAGTTAGTGGACGAATAGTGCAATTTTTCCAATTTGTAGTGAACTCTACGGATCACAAGGTGTGCCAAAAGATTTAAATGCCTAAATTACAAAGTTACGGCAGGCAGATCAATCTATATCTATATTTATATCTATATCTATATCTGTATCACCAATCTATTTTTTCCTAAAATTAGTTAAATTTTTCCCGCCTAAATTTTTTCGGATAATTTTGGCAATAGTTGTTAAGTCATTTTATAATGACTAGTAAATACCCCGTGCGATGCACGTGATACATATAATAAATCAATTATTTCTATAGGACTTGTACGTCTAGACAAAAAAAAAAAAACAATAGACTTGGATCATCCATATTTCACATCTTTTAATAAGTGGCTTTATTTAAGCCAAGAAATTAACATGTTAATTAATATATAATTCCGCTAACACGTCATACTAATATTTATTTGATTTTAGAATACATATTTATTCATTGATATAAAAAAATAAAAATTTTATTTATTCTTGTTCACCATATAATACTCAATTATTATTTTATTATAAAATTTATAGTCATGTAATGTCATTATTATTATTTATAAAAGTTATAGAAGTAGTTTTCTTTATGTAATGAAATTCAAAATAAAATTTTGAGTATAAATGTTTACAAAATACACACACATGTTTTTTAGAATTCAATTTTCTTATAATATTTTTTTTTTAAAAAATAATTTAGCAATTGCCAAAAAATAAATCCTTACATAATCAAGAGATATTTTTTCTAATTTTCATCCTAATGCTTTATAGTTTATTTAACATACTATGCAATAGAAAAATATTTTACAATAAGTTCATTTTTCAAACATAACAAAAAAAAGTGATAAAACACTATCATAATTGACAATAATATACAAATAAATAACATGTCAAAATTTTAAAGAATAACTAATATAATTTTATTATCTAGCCATCAATAAAATCATTTAATGATGTGATCATTATCTTTTAAATGATAAATAATATTAATTTTTTTAAAAAAATATTAGTATTATATAATTAAATAAAGGTTAAAAAATATTACTCGACAAATCTATATATATATAATAAGAATTACCATTTATCAAAATAGCAGGTCAATTATATGGTCAAATTGCTCATCATTAATTACTTCCCATGAATAGTAACTTTTTTTACATTATTAAAAAAAAACAATTAGCATTAAATGTTGCCACAAATTATGGGTTTTAGATCATTTTAGGGTAAGGTTTCTATTTTGAATTCAAGTTGTTTGGTTCCGTGGTCAGTCAATATATACCCCCACTAAAATAGCCTAAATCTTTGAGTTATTTTTTATTTTTTAACAAGATTTGACTGTCCTTTACATGTATTGACTAAATGGGTGATCTTATATTTATTAAACCATGCAGTTTTTTTTTTTTTTTTTTTTT
>CACSLK010030184.1:16154523-16175391 GCA_902706635.1 Striga hermonthica | reverse complement strand
ATGTACGAAAAAAAAAAAACAGAATTCAATTCGAGTTCGGACGAGCCCAAACGAGCCCGAATTTTGCTAGTTTTCTTTGTTTTATTTATTCTTTTTCCCCGTTTTTGGCCGGAAGCCCCGCAAGGAATAGTTCCAGCCCAAAAATTAGTCATAAAATCATGCTCTAGTAGTAGGATTCGTTGGCGCTATGTACAAAGAATCGAAACTCAATTTCGAGTTCGGACGAGTCCGAACGGGCTCGATATGCGAAGTTGTGCACGGAAGCTGCCAACTTCAGGTTAAGATCTTTGGGAGAATAGGTATTCAAGAATAAATTAGATTCGAAAGCATAAATATGTAGAAGGCTTCGTTGGCGACATGTAGGAAAAAACAGAACTCAATTTCGAGTTCGGACGAGCCCTAACGAACCCGAATTTCACAATTCGATCTAAAGATAAAAAATTAAAAAACGGATTTAAAAAAAAAAAAAAAAAAAAAAAAAAAAAAAAAAAACGGATTTTGGAAATCCGTTTTTTAAGAAAAAACGGATTTCCAAAATCCGTCCGTTTGATTCTTGTCCACAACCATTTTTTTTCTTTTATTTTCTGGCACATATTTTTCTTTTTTTTAATTAAATAAGCTACCCCCTCTACCTCATATTATTTTAACACATTAGCATATTTGGGTTAAAAATCAAAGTTAGCTTAGAAAATAGATTTATTTTATTACATTAATATAATGGGTTAAAAATAAAATTGAGATTATAAATAAACTCAAATTTCTTTAATTACTCCATTCACATTTGAAATTAACTGAATTAGGTGTTTTGTAAAAATAAAAATAAAAAAGAAAGATTTAGTGATAAATTATATGCAAATTTATAGAGGAAGAGTAAGATTAAAGGCTGATAATTGAAATGCGAATTTTTACATTTTATGTTTTTTATTTTATTTTTTATTTAAATATTTGTTATCATGTCAAATTAGAATCTTCATCACTTTTTTCACTTCACAATTATATATTGTTATTTCTTATTTGTGTTATGCTATTTTAAGCCGTTTTAAAAATATTTTAAATATAAATAATAGTTATTTTCTATATAATTGTAATTTTAAATAAACAAGAATATAAAAGAATAGATGTCCATATAAGTAATTTTACATGTTAACAGCTGATTAAAAATAGTTAATTTACCAAACACTCTTTTGGAAACCGCTAAAATAATCCGCTGGTCAAAACAGCTAACACCATCCGCTAGTCAAAACAGCTAATGCAATCCGCTAACAGCTAACAGCTAACCGCTGATTGCCAAACAATGCCATAATGTGTTATACATTTGTTACCTTAGACAAATAATAAGATAACTAATGCATTTACTAATTTGCCCCTCTAAAAAATAATCTTTTTTTTTTCCTCTAAAAAAATAATAAAAAAATCCTCTTCACAGCTTTTACACGCAACTACACAATTTGTAGAATTTCTTTTTCTTCATCTTTTCCATTTCTCCATAGATTCAGCATCTATTTACTACCTTTATTTTATTTCCAACTTCTGTAAAACCAAACATCACGAATCTGCTCTCATTCAACTCTTTGGTTATAAATGCCAACAGTAAAAAGTTGTGACCCACAATAATTTGTCGCAAGACGGGATCTGAGGCGAAGTGCCGGAAAAGTGGCGGAGGCGGCGATTGCGGGCGGAGGGCGGCAACGGGTGGTGACGGCGACAAGTGTTCGTACATGGAAGATGAGATCAGCGACAGGAACATTTGGGAATGAAAGGTTTTTTTGGGTAAATATGTAATTTCCTAATTTTTCTACTGTACAGACAGACCATACCCCCGAGGCCAGATCAAATTGTCATCGCGGGCCCAATCCTATCTGCCGGGCCGGAATCGTGGGAAACAAACGTGCGATTAATGGTGGATTGAAGGCCTAATCCTTTCATGTCCCAGCTAACAAACATGCTCCAATAGAATATTGGCAACCCAATAACATTGTGTTGAATATCATTAACAGCCATATTCCAAACCCTAGGTAATCAATGTCGGCAGCTACCAAGACGCTCCAACACATTCTGCAGGTATGGTTTTCTCCCTTCCTTCAATCGCTTGTGCCTTTTTTCGGCGAATCGTATCGGACAAGGTTTTCTACCTACCATCAATCTCTATTCAAATAGAAGCCAGAATTTGATTCTGAATAACTATTGTATTACGATCAGCGACTGAGAATTTCAATCGTTAATTCTGCAGGAGCCGCCGTGCTAATATCAATCGAATCGAGTTTTTCTGTTGTTTCCGTTTCCATTGATCCCAACCATGCGGCGTAAACAGACCTGTGGAATATCAACTAACGGCGACGGGTGAGTTGTTGTGGAATTCTTTAATCCTCTGCGACTTTTTCTTCGAATTAGGGCATTGCTTGTATTGTGTATTTGATGTTTTTATGTTTGATTCTTTATCTGCGATGATTCATTTTCACCATCTCCGTATTTTTTTGCCAGCTTATGAATTGGTAATTCTAATCTGTCACTAGTTAACTTACATGTGAATTCCTTAATATTGTTGTGCTTAGAAAATTGATAACACATAAATATTTCTATTGTTGTGCTCTCGCAGGCCGGTAATACGGCGTATCGAGAAATGGGAGGAGGAGGCAGAGCGTGCATTAAGATACTACAACAAGAAACATGTTATTAATTTTTCATCCCCCTCATATTTTATCGTTTCCCCTGTAATTTGGAACTTTGCAGTTTTGCTCGATACTTAATTTTATATATATATATATATATATATATATATATTTGAAATTTCTAGGGGACTGACTTGGAGCTTGTGAGGGTATTGGAAGGCAAGGTATGGGGTAGTTGGACCGTTGGTGTTGGAGTTGATTTTACGGAAATCCGCAGACTTTGGAAGCACTCCAATTTTGTGGCTAGGCGGAAAAAGGCGGATCTCGGTAACAAAAAGCCACTCGTGTTCTTCTCTGAATCATATCGCGGTAATGGTGAGCTTGAGCACACTAAATTGTCTCTCGTGGAGCCTTCTTATTTTTCAGGTGAACTATATCCCCGATTGTTGATTTTTTTTTTCCTTGCTTTCTCCGCAATTTGAAGTTTCTTGCATTATGTGGATATGATCCTATTCCTCTTTTCTATTTTTGATTTTTTTTCGGTGATGCTTGGAGAAATCATGTGATGGAATGAAAAATTGTAATCACTCTTTTAAAGTTTAAATATGCCTCAGCAAGTTGGAGCTTTTTCTATATTTATGCTGAGTGTTTGTTTCGGTTTTTTTGGTGTGTTGCAGGAGACAAAATTGTTGAAGGAAGCAATGTTATTCATGGATATGGTTGTACTTGTGCATCTTGCATTTGGTGTCCGAGACCAGGATTTCGTGCTGGATTTTATCCTGTGTAATCTAGCTTTTTCTTTGTAATCGTCCGCTAATTCATTACATATTTTTTTATATTGGAAGTTGATTCATTTGTATTTACTTGTACTTCGTGCAGAAAAAAGGCCTCCGAGGCGATCATATTGTCCGAACAAGATGCCACCGAATTTGCAGAATTTGCAATACAGGACTACAATGAGAAACATGTATTTTTGTCCACTCAACCCTTCTTCCTAGTTCTGTTTTCTTTTCATGGAAAATTCTTCGTACCTTTTTTTTTTTTTGCCTTTTTTTATTTTATATTTTTTTGCTGTCTTGAAAAAAAATAATAATAATAATAATACCATTCCAGGGAATAAATTTGAAGCTCGAAAGGGCTCTGGAATGCAATAGGTTTGAATGCCCTGGTCTTTTAATGAACTTCACTAAAAAGAAGACAACTTGGGTGCATATGAACTTAGTGGCAAGTGTGGACCCCAAAGAAGAATCACACGTTCTGTTTGCCGAGTTCTATATGTCGGATGTTGCTGATGACGAGTATGTGCTTGCGACATTGACACCGGTGGATACTTCTGAGGAGTATTGTGCCAGTAAAAGAGATGGTATATAAATACTATTAAGCAATTATACATGCCATGGTCTAATTAATTATTGTTTATTTATATACTTATTAACTGTTTCTCTACTCCTAAAAAAATTATTTACGATTCTGTGCAGGGCTGTGGTGTCGTTTTTGCCCAGAGGGCCCAGACAATATTCGTCATCCAATGAAAGGGCGTTCCTGTGTGCTGGAAGAAGACCGTGAATTTGGCTTCGACTAACTGAATGGTTGCTTGTCTTACTTAGTTTTATGACTTATTACATGATGATTTTATGGTGTGTGCTTCTGACCAAATGAACTCTGAAATGAAAACTCTGTTTGCAAGTCATTGGTCAAAAGAACTCTGAAATGAAAACTCTTTTGCAAGTCATTGGGCTTCAAATTGTTCGTGCTGGTGTTGCAAGTATTGTGATTGATTATTGTTTAGTGTTTTATAATATGGTAAATTCTAGTTTTGTATCATCAGGGGCTCCAATCAATCTCTCTTACTGAGGCTTAAACATATTTTTTTATTTTATTTTTGTTGTGTTTAAGGGGTATGTATATACCACAAATCACCAGTGGATACTTCTGACAGAGTTGGTTTTTTTAATTAAATGTTTTATTTATACATAGCTGAATGCTCATGATTATTTTTCATAATATTCATTGATTTCTATTTGCTATTTTTCTTTTTAATTTTATTCTTACTTCAGAATTAAGATTCTTTTTTTTTTTTTTCAAAACGATAGATTTCATTACTAAAAAATAATAATTACAACTGGCCATAGCCGGAATGAGAGGTCTACCCAAGGTAGCCTAAAAACTTCCCAGTGGAAGAAAAACACTCCCTGACAGGAGAAACACCCACTCCCCAATGGAAGAAAACACGCTCCCCAATAGGAGAATACACACTCCCAAATGGGAGAATACACACTCCCAAATCAAATGGGAGAATACAACACAAACTCACACCTACAACACAAACATAAACACAACAACAAAAAACACAACAACAACACAAACAACACCAACAAAATACAAAAAAAACAAATAAAAAAGCTAAGACGCCCTTCCCCAGCAAATAGGACGGATCGAATCCAGTAGAGAACCAGTCAATCCAAGTAAGTTCCAAGTTCCAGGCTCAACTTCCGAAACTGCTGTCGAACGCCTATACAGAAGCGAAATCGGGATCCCGAGATTACCCCAAATTAACCCACCTTCAACCGAAAGGACAACCAGCAGGCACACAACGCCCGACCAACCAGTCTAGCAGCTCCGGTATCCCAACAGAGACGTCGTAGCCCCTCGCCATCCTCCAATCAACACGCCTCCGACCATTCCGCCGACCACAAACAACAATCGAGCCCAAGCCACCAAGCTCCAAAACCACAGAAAAGATAAACAAACCCACACAGCAAATCCGATTGACTAAGCGGCTGCCATAAAAGAAAGCCACTCACCAATCGAGATTCACCATCTCATCCGCAGTTTCCGTCGACCTTCGAGAGAACATCAGAGGACCGCCAAAGCGAAGAAACCTATGAAGACGTCTGTCCGCCATCTTCCCGGTGCAGAAGAACATGAGCAAGACCGCCATCTTCCCGGTGCAGAAGACCCCCTCCCGACAAATCTCTCAAAAACCAACGAGCTCGAACAGTGCATCCATGACAGCAAAAAAGAGGGAGCGAATTTAAAAAATAGGGGATGGCCGAGTGGTCTTGGGTGACCACTGGCTCAAGCCGTGCCTTCGCCGGAGAAGGCAAGGCAGCGAATTGAAGAACCTGCTAGGTTTTGATTGTTTACCAATTATTTCACTCACTTTTATTTCAATTCAAAATTTAACTCAACTTTAACTCAACCTCGCTATCTTTAATATTATTCATATAATTAAATAATACAAACCAATCATTCTTACACATCACATCAATTTTAATTCACTATTCATCCACTCACATAATTTTAACTACCTATCATTTTCAATCATTTCCAATCATTTATATCTTATTTTTACATCAAATCAATTTTTATCATTTTATTTTAAATATTATTTTAATACTTTCTTAAAATTTCACTAACAACTAACCATACACATTTTTCAAAATTAACTATGGTTAACCAAAATAACTCATGTTGAACAAATTATTCCATAAACAATCAAGCACTTACTGTCTCATTTCTTCATGCAAATACATGTCAAATCAAAAGTCTTACCGTCTCATTTCTTCATGTCTAATCGAGATTACATAGCCTTAAAATGAAAAACAAACATATAAGCCAGATTTTTGGCAATATTCGATTACCAAAGACTGATGAGATGGTGAGAATTTGAGAGAGATATGTGCCGACATGAGAATGGCGAGGCATCCTTGCAATTTAGGGTTTCTTAAATTTTATATTCAATTGTTAGGCATGTACTATATAGTCAAACTCAGCTCCTACGTGTCAAACTAAGGACCCATTCTCTTCAATTCAAATTTTTTTCACAGACTCGCAATTTGGGCTTACAAATGGGCTCAACTTTCATATTTAAAAAACCAACCCAAGCACTCTAATTTCAATACGATTTTTTTTTTTTTTTTTTGAGGAAATTGCACCCCATACTAACACGTTTAATTTTTATAACAATTTTAGACTCCTTTCATTTTTATTTTCAAAATTACCTTAACATGCTAAAGTTCATCAATTATACCTAATACACAATGATAATTGGTGGGACAAAGATGTCACCCGGGCTCCCTCGGCTCGGATGGCTACCGTACCTGCAAGAACCCAAAAACGGGGACCCCTGGGAGGGGTACCCGGCTTTGGGTCTCCGATGCTTAAGTCAGTACTGGATTCATATGAGAGTACATAGAGAGTATGTAGAGAGAGAAAGAGAGGGTGTAGAGAGAGAATGCTTGGAGAGAATGAGTACCTTAGCCTCCTTTTTATAGGGGGAGTGTACCTTATAGCAAATTGGGCTTGGCCCATATTATCATATCAAGTGTCTTAGCCTATGTATAGGCGTATTCCTTCAATATATATCCCTAAAAACCGGTCGGGTACGGCATTTTATATCAAATGCTACCGGTCGAGCCGACACTACTAGCCGTGGCTATATCATCTAGTCCCCCCACTCTGGTCGAGTGAGCATAACTCGATCCAATAGTGAAAAATAGAGCAACTCACCACTGGAGTCACAACACTGAAAACCGAATGGTTGTAGAGGTCGAGAGTTAAGTGACCCGCCATTGGGGTCAAGCATTGGAAGCCGGATGATCATTGAGATTGAAATCCAAGTGACCCACCTCTGAGGTCGAAACCCAAAAGATCTGCATCCGAGATTGAGAACCGAACCTGGGTTGAGTGCCCAAAAGATTTGTCTCTGAGATTGAGCACTATAAAATTCAAAGACCGGTGTTTGAGATTGAAAATGAAAGATCTGCATCTGGGATCGAGCATCCAAGGGCCCACATCCGAGGTCGAATACTAGAAGACTTAGCTCTAAGGTCGAAAGCCGAAAGCCAAAATACATGTGTTTGAGATTGAAAACTAAAAGATCTGTATTTGGGATCGAGCATTCAAGAGCCCACATCCGAGGTCGAATACTAGAAGACTTAGCTCTAAGGTAGAGTACTGAAATCGAGGTCGAAAATCATAATTCGAAACTATCTGAACTCAAACTCGAAAGACCTGCCTTTGGGGTTAAAAATCAAAAAACCTACATCTGATATTGAAACTCGAAAGACTTGCGTCTGAGCTCGAAAAACAAGACATGCCTCTGATGTCGAAAATCGAAAAACCTGCATCTGAGGTCGAAACTCGAAAGACCTGGCTCTAAGGTCGAAAAACGAAAGACATGCCTTTGATGTCGAGAATCGAAAAACCTGCATCTGAGGTCGAAAAACAAAAGACCTGCCTCTGAGGTCGAAAATCAAAAAACCTGACTCTAAAGTTTACCACTGAAATACCTTTATCTGAAATCAAACTCAAAAGACCTGCCTTTAAGGTCGAACATTGGAAAACCTGAATCTGAGATCGAAATTCGAATGACCTGCCTCTGAGGTCGAAAATAGAAAGACCTGGATCTGAGGTCGAAAATAGAAAGACATGGCTCTGAGGTCGAGTACCGAAATCGAGGTCGAATACCACTGGACCAATCCTTGAAGTCTTGAATTTGAAAATTTGAACTTACACATTCTGCTTTGTCAATTAATAATAAACCTTTCCGGTTACCTCATCCCATCGCCCCCTAGTTCAAAATTTGAAATTCAAGCCGGTTTTGTATCCTCTCGATGACTGAAAGTCCTGACTCCTCTCTCACGTCGAAAAATCGCATTTGACAAAACGAAGTCAAATAAAATAAATTCGACAAACGAGAATGACCAACCAACAACTTGCTCGAGCAGTAATGAATAATCAAGTGAACATACTCAGGCGATAATGAACATACTCGACCTACCATCGTGGTAAAAAAATTAATTCAACAAACCAGAATCAACAACAACCTGCTCTAGTAATGAATACACTCGACCTGTTTCTGAGGTCGAAATGGAATTTCAACAAAATTAAATTCAAATACAAATCATCAACCTCCTCAAGCAATAATGAATATACTTGACCTTCCACCGAAGTCGAAAAACAACTATTTTAGCAGCTTCATAGCTGATAAACGAGTTTTTCAATTCGTCTTCTCCCTAACCCTTCTTGCGAGCTGGTCGAAGTCATGCACTGACGTTCATTTTATTGATATGACTAGTATTGTACCTATAGTTTGACTTGTTCGTAGTTAGTCTTGAGCTGAATATTTCCGAGAGTTCATTCAAAACTTGCAACTTCACCGTTGTCAATAAATTGACTTCATAGCTGTAGGCTTCGTAGCCTTCTCGAGAATCCGCTTGAGAAACATAACATCATAGTTATTTATAGGCCGACATCAGAGTCGTGGGCTTCGTAGTCTATTCAAGATTCCACTCGAGTTACAACTTCGTAGTTGTTTAAGTCGACTTCGTAGTCGTAGGCTTCGTAGCCTATTCGAGATTCCACTCGAGTTACAACTTCGTAGTTGTTTAAGCCGACTTCGTAGTCGTAGGCTTTGTAGCCTATTCGAGATTCCACTCGAGTCACAACTTCGTAGTTGTTTAAATCGACTTCGTAGTCGTAGGCTACGTAGTCTATTTGAGATTCCACTCGAGTTACAACTTCGTAGTTGTTTAAGTCGACTTCGTATTCATAGCCTTGTCGAGAATCCACTCGAGTCACAACTTCGTAGTTGTTTAAATCGACTTCGTAGTCGTAGCCTTGTCGAGAATCTACTCGAGTAGCACAACTTCGTAGTTGTTTAAGTTGACTTCGTAGTCGTAGGCTTTGTAGCCTATTCGAGATTCCACTCGAGTTACAACTTCATAGTTGTTTAAGTCGACTTCGTAGTCATAGGCTTCATAGTCTATGCGAGATTCCACTCGAGTTACAACTTCGAAGTTGTTTAAGTCGACTTCGTAGTCGGAGGCTTTGTAGCCTATTCGATATTCCACTCGAGTTACAACTCCGTGGTTGTTTAAGTCGACTTCGTAGTCGTAGGCTTCGTAGCCTATTCGAGATTCCACTCGAGTTACAACTCCGTAGTTGTTTAAGTCGACTTCGTAGTCGTAGGCTTCGTAGCCTATTCGAGATTCCACTTGAGTCACAACTTCGTAGTTATTTAAATCGACTTCGTAGTCGTAGGCTTCGTAGCCTATTCGAGATTCCACTCGAGTTACAACTTCGTAGTTGTTTAAGTCGAATTCGTAGTCGTAGGCTTCGTAGCGTTTTCGAGAATCCACTCGAGTCACAACTTCGTAGTTGTTTAAATCGACTTCGTAGTCGTAGGCTTTGTAGCCTTGTCGAGAATCTACTCGTGTAGCACAACTTCGTAGTTTTTTAAGTCGACTTCGTAGTCGTAGGCTTCGTAGCCTATTCGAGATTCCACTCGAGTTACAACTTCGTAGTTGTTTAAGTCGAGTTCGTAGTCGTAGGATTTGTAGCCTATTCGAGATTCCAATCGAGTTACAACTTCGTAGTTGTTTAAGTCGACTTCGTAGTCGTAGGCTTCGTAGCCTATTTGAGATTCCACTCAAGTTACAACTTCGTAGTTGTTTAATTTGACTTTGTAGTCATAGGCTTCGTAGCCTAATCGAGATTCCACTCGAGTTACAACTTTGTAGTTGTTTAAGTCGATCCACTCGAGTTACAACTTCATAGTTGTTTAAGTCGACTTCGTAGCCGTAGGCTTCGTAGCCTATTTGAGATTCCACTCGAGTTACAACTTCGTAGTTGTTTAAGTCGACTTTGTAGTCGTAGGCTTCGTAGCCTATTCGAGATTCCACTAGAGTCACAACTTCGTAGTTGGTTAAATCGACTTTGTAGTCGTAGGCTTCGTAGCCTATTCGAGATTCCACTCGAGTTACAACTTCGTAGTTGTTTAAGTTGACTTCGTAGTCGTAGGCTTCATAGCCTATTCGAGATTCCACTCGAGTTACAACTTCGTAGTTTTTTAAGTCGACTTCGTAGTCGTAGGCTTCGTAGCCTATTCGAGATTTCACTTGAGTTACAACTTCGTAGTTGTTTAAGTCGACTTCGTAGTCGTAGGCTTTGTAGCCTATTCGAGATTCCACTAGAGTCATAACTTCGTAGTTGTTTAAATCGACTTCGTAGTCGTAGACTTCGTAGCCTATTCAAGATTCCACTCGAGTTACAACTTCGTAGTTGTTTAAGTCGACTTCGTAGTCGTAGGCTTCGTAGCCTTGTCGAGAATCCACTCGAGTCAGAACTTCGTAGTTGTTTAAATCGACTTCGTAGTCGTAGGCTTCGTAGCCTTGTCAAGAATCCACTCGAGTAGCACAACTTCGTAGTTGTTTAAACCGACCTTCCACCGAGGTCGAGGAGAAACACATCAAGCACCACAAGATGTGATAACAATCGATCAATCTTATTAGCATCACAAAAAATATAGTTACTCGAGCAAGATAATCGTAAAAATTATCCAGCGTATCCCAAAATCATCAAACACATTTTCTACCTCCCTTTCCTGTATACATGATGACTTTTGCTCGATTATTCCCTGCTATCTATTCCTTATTTCAACAAAGCAGTCCATGCAATGTCTAAATATCAGTTCATTTGTTCATGTTTTTTCCTCAGCAAATATCAAGCAAAGTTCATGAGTCGCAGTTTATTCATATAATCCAGTTTGCAATTCCGATAGCAATAATAGCAATAGATGCATCAAAACAATCAAATCGATCCACGTGTTACTATATCACACCACAATTCGCAATTAAGCCCTTTATCTCGATAATAAAGGAAGTAAATATCCACTCAAATGTACGATAGACCTGAATTTCACAAAACCAAGACTCAATAAATAATTCGACAAAGCATACTCCACAGATATCTACAATCATCAAACGAATGTAGAAGGTAAAATTCAAATGAGTTCATCCTAATACCAAATTCAAATGTTGTGGAGACTCGAGACTGGCTAGCCCGAAGGCCTTCGTCACGCCAGATTTTTGTTCAAGGTTTCGCATATGTCTCTTTTTCTGCATTTTGTCAATTATCCACATAATGATTCGAAACATATCCATGTAAGCCATGATCCCAACAACATTTCACCACAATATATTCGAATGGTGTACATTTCTCCAAGAAAGAGTGCTAAGAAATTCAATGCGTTGATAAATCATGTCGACCAAAATGGATGTCGAGAGTTGAGATTGATTGTGTACCTTAAAGTCGAGAATACCACTCGATCCATGTCTTCGAGATTGCCACCGGTGATCAGCAGCATCAAAACTTAACCTCCATTGTCATCTCACATTGATATATTTGTGCTCGCTCATTTTGTCCTCGACACTCGAACATTTGTCTCAATAATTTGTCAAGACTTGCATCATCCCGTGTGTTCCTCGACAAGAATTCAAAGAGATGTCGTTATCAACATTATATTCACGTCATTCGTTTTATCATTTTTCACACGAGAAAAATAAGAGATCAAATACGAACATCACTATCTTCTCGATTTAAGGCATGTTCTAGCAATGACAAGCTCAGAAAATTGTGGGCAATTTAATTCAAACAAAATTCCATATGCGCTCATGAAAATCCAAATGAGAGACTCCGAATATATCAAAATAACTAATTATATAATTCATGTCCTCAAGCCTATCGATGCGAGAGTGATAAGCATACCCACCGCACGTCAAGCACGGTCGCAAAATATTCTCAATTCAAAATTATGACCCGCGTTTATCCTCAAATAAACAATTCTTCTATGGAGATATTGATTGACTCCACGAATAAATCGAATACTTGCGCAAGTAAATCAGATAATATTTTCACGAACATATGCAAATATTTGCTTGAATAGGTCAAGTAACATCACGTGAATATATCAAGTATTATCTCAACAAGCCAGTTAAAAATTTTCAAGAATAAATCCAATCATATCTCGCGAGCAAATCGAATAATCCCATGCATAAATCAGATAATATCCACGAACAAATAAAATACTATCTCACCGCACGAATCAACTAATTCCACGAGCGAATTGAATGAATCAGGTAATTTCATGAATAAATCCAGTAATTTTCCACGAGAAAATCAGATGACTTTCGTGAATAATTCAGATAAACTCCCAAGGATAACTCAAGTAGCTCTTACAAATAAATCACATAGTACGCTTGCGATAAATCGAATATCGTCTCCACGAGTATAGCAAGTATCTCCATGAGTAAAACAATCAATCTTTATGAATAAATCAAATGTTCTCTAATTTTTCTAATTCAAAAATTCTTTGCATCATGATTTTAATTAATTCCAAACATCATTCATACGAATTATATCTAAAATTTACCTTCTCGTTCGCATTTTAATCGTGACGAATTAATCTTGGGCCGAAAATATGGTTGTTGGACCAAGCTAGGCTTATTTGGACCACTCTTGATTGGTTTGGTGGCTATTTAGGCATGGCCTGGGCCATTTGGGTGCAGTCTGGCACGGTTTGGGCTGCTTGGGTGCAGTTTGGAGGTGGTTGGGGCGCTCACTGGGCCACGTAAGGTCAACTGGGCGCAGCATTGGGTCTGATGGAGGCTGAGATTAAGTGGGCCGCACGCGGGCCTGGAGTTGCTGGCGGTGGGCTGCTAGGCTCAGGCCGTAGAGAGGGCTGGAAGCTGTGGAACTCGCGGGCTTGAGCGCGGGCCGAGCGCGGGCCTGGTAGTGAAGGAAGGGTGGGCCACGTGAGAAAGAAAAACGGGCCGCGCAGGCTAGGCGCGACCCACGCGCTGGGATGCACTGGGCCATGCTTACTTCTGCTGGGTCGACCTTACAAAACTATGTCGGGCTCCGGGAAAGGCTACTTTGGGCTGTGTGGGCTACGCACCTGGGCCTTGGATCGTGAGCGCTGGGCCCGGACATCGGACCTCTTCCTCGCTGAGCAGAGAGCAGGCATCTCCCTCCATGGTGAAGCTGCAAGCATGGTGGGCTGCCTTTCGCCGACGAAAGCTCGGCGGCTCCGGCGAAAATGACAGGCGGAGAGTGCGTCTCGGGGAGTAGAATCCTATGGTTTCCTCGGATTCAAGTGATTGGCTGGAAAATTGCCAAAAAATCAAAGAAGGTGACCGGATTTTGACCCAAAAATTCTTAGATCTACCAACTTTGACCTCGAAATCGATAACCTTATAGTATGAATTTTTGCGTGAGATTGCAAGGGTAGGACGAGCTTCACGAGAGCTTCACGATGTTACCAACGATTTTTCGACCGGAGAATTTTGACCGGCAGCCGTGGCGGCGGCCAGCGGCGGCCGGCGGAGGTCGGGATCTGGAGATTCTCCTCGGTGAGAGGATTCCGATGGTACCCTCGGATTTCTGATAGCCTTCCCGGATTATTGGGAAATTGATTTGAAGGTTGATAGTTGACCGGAATTACTTAGATCTAGAAATTTTGACCGGAAAATCGACGGCCTTCTCGGATGAATTTTCGAACGAAATTTTAAGGGGAGATTCTCCTCGAGGAGATCTATCCAATGGTGTAAAAATCTTTCTGTTCCGGCCACTTTGGCCGGAGGCTGGTGGCGACAGAGGCGGCCGGCGGTGGTGCCGGTGGCGGCGGCTGCTCGAGTCGAAGGAGCTTTGTTCGAATTTTCAGATGGGACACCGTTTGGCTTCTCAAACGGTCCCCACAGACGGCGCCAAAATGATGGGACAAAGATATCACCCGGGCTCCCTCGGCTCGGATGGCCACCGTACCTGCAAGAACCCAAAGTCGGGGACCCCCGGGAGGGGTGCCCGGCGTTGGGTCTCCGGTGCTTAAGTCAGTATTGGATTCATATGAGAGTGCATAGAGAGTATGTAGAGAGAGAAAGAGAGGATGTAAGAGAGAATGCTTGGAGAGAATGAGTACCTTAGCCCCTTTTTTATAGGGGGAGTGTACCTTATAGCAAATTGGGCTTGGTCTAAGTGGCTTGGCCCATATTATCATATCAAGTGTCTTAGCCTATGTATAGGCGTATTCTGCAATATATATCCCTAAAAACCGGTCGGGTACGACATTCTATATCAAATGCTACCGGTCGAGCCGGCAGTACTAGCCGTGGCTATATCAATAACCGTTTTAGTATCTTTTTAAATGCTAATGAGATTTATAATTCAATCAAATATCCACTTACCTAAAAAGTTGGAACAATAAATTTCAAATCACTCCTTCCAAAACCACCCACCGCTCGTGTCTCTGCAAAACTGCTCCACAACTTCCCCCAAAATTCATCTTCAATGGCCAAAACTAAAATCACTCATCCTACTCGGAAAAATCTAACAAACGGTGGCGACGACTCACCACAGAAGCGTTCTAGTGCTCGGCTTCGCAAAATCCTCACACAAAATCATCCAAAACTTGTTAAAAAAACTACTTTCGAAAAAAAACTTGAACCCTAAACCTAGCCGCAAGTTTTTCGGCAAGTCGAGAATGAAGAACCCTATTTCGTCGGCAAGGGTAGAGTGCTAAATCGTAGTTCATCTCCCGATTAAGGCGATTTCTAGTTCAACCCAAATCCACTGAGAAATATTCGGAGACCCCGTAAATTGGAGAATCCAAACCCACCAACAAAGATATGGACGAAGAAGACCCTAGTTTCGAGTACGAAAGTCAAACAACACGGACAAAAAATTTAAAATTTGTATATGTTAAGTATATTGTATGTATATAATTCATTTTGTATTAAACAGTTTTGAAGTAGTTATTGATCAACTTGTTGTATATTTTCAGTATATGTAATGTATATGTGACGTGTTTTTTGTGTCATGGGATTTTTTTGGAGCAAATGTTTATTTTCATTAACCAATATCTGGGTATGCTAATTGTTTATGATATGTATATATTCTTGATTGAAGCAGTCGTGTATGCTTATTAACTGATATGTTTATTGCTATCTCGTGTATATTCAACACATGGTTAAGCAAATGCAAAACATTTACTTGGTATATATTAAGTACATTTAGGAATATTTTGTATATTCATTAACTGATTTTTGTGATCGTGTATATTCTGTATATTTCTGATCGTGTTTTTTCCGTATATTGAGAGAGTGCATACGTTTATAGACAGTATAATTTTTATAATTATGTATATGTTGCATTTATAGACAGTATATTTTCAGTACATGTTATCTTTTTAAACATTTTATTTAGACTTATGGAGATGTTGAAACATTGATAACAATAATAAATTAATCATATATCAAACATAAACTACTTAGCTGATTGTAATAATATCACATATCAAACACTTAAAATATACCATACATTAAGAACCATATGCCACCAGAAAAATAGCAAACAATACAATTCGTTTTCCAACACTAAATAATTGCAAATTTTGTATACGAAACATATACCTAAAATATACTACACATAAACTGATCATATACCAAACATAAATATGAATAAGACTAGATAAATATTAATTCATAAACGATTTGAACTTATCAAAATGAATTCAAGGCCCGAAATAAGACCCGAAACTGCAGTCATGACCATGGCATCTTCTCCGCTGGATCCCCCTATGCGCCGCCTCGATATTGGACTTGAGCTCCAACAACCCACCGCATCTCGGATTGGATTGTGGAGATCTCTCCCTCAATACCCCGCACCGCATATCCTATATGCCCTTGCGCTCTCCGAAAACAGTTGATTGCGACCGAACGCGACTCTGATTGGCGGCAAGCCCGTTGAATTTGTCGGGCCTCGGTCTTGATCTTGAGGGAGCTGTCGTAGGCCACGACATTCGCCTCTTCAACCGCTTCTCTGCTCAACACTATTAAATAGACCATGGGAGATGACAGAAGCAGAGAATTTTTTTCGTCGAGGAGAGAGAGAGAGAGATATGTTATATACCTTATTTTAAGTTGATTGATCTTTTCCATCTATATTATATGATTTTTTCTTTTTTTTTTTTAATACTAATGGAAGATTCATCCTTTTTTTTTGGTAACCTACCTAATGCATAACTCTATTTATTTATTTGCTAAGTTCTAGGTAGTATTGTAAAAATTTTTTCATTGTCGATATATATGGAATTATTTGTAACTCATGTGTAGACATAAAAATTTCCCTTTTTTTTATTTTTTAATAATGGCCCAGTATTCCTGCTTTACAACAATTGCAAATGGTTCAGAATTTTTAATTTTCTGGCACAAAAAACTTTAATACAATATAGTAAAAAAATTATTAAAAAAACTGACTTCAAATATTTGCAATACATAATATAATCATTTAAACAAGTAAAACCATTACATGTATAAGCTTAACACGTATAGTGATTGGTATATTAGAAACTTGAATATTTTTATGTTTGCTCAATTTTATTTTTTCACAAATGTTTAAAATGTTAAGTTTGACATTGTAAAATTTCTAAATGTTTTATTTTAAATTCAACTTTATCAATTTAATTAATGTATATACCTTATCTGAGTTGTCTGCGGTAACACCGTCATTCCAAACACCGCCAGTCCCTGAAAGTTCGCGTTCAATGATTCACTTTTCAATGGTCGAGTGAAAATTCGCTGAAAAGCATTTTTGCTACTCTTCTTTCCTCTAATACTCTTGATCGGCCTGAGTTTCTGTGTGACGCATGTTGGCCTTACCTATCGATGATATATAATCGTCGAAGAATTTTACAGCACTCGGATAAATGAATCAATTATGGTTAGATAATTTTGATTTTTCCCTTTTCTCTTATGTCTTTATATTTATAAACTTTTTATACAGTTGTTACATAATTGGTGTTGAGCAATGATGAAGTAAATAATCTGGCATTGAGGATGTTGAAAAAGTTTGCGTAGATGTGGTACAAGTTTACGCATATACAGTACAATGTTTTCTCATAGTGTCTTGCAAGCATTGGCGATGGTACAGTCGGTGGATCGAACGACTGTTGTGCCGATATCGACATCCCCGACGATATTCTTCTACACTCAAAAAGGGATCTTCTTGCTACTATTGTTGAGAGTATCTACTCTAGGTCCAGAAGTTCAGACATCCCTTGCAAGTCAGATGTTGGATATGACTCTCTTCAAAATCTTCATACTCCTGAATTTCTCAATGAGATTAAATGCTCATGAAGACTTCTGAATCATATATTGCGCTTGAAGGTCGGCAATTTCAAGTTTCAACGCAGACAGTTCCTGCTCATGGTTTTCTATGATATGACAATCAATAAGAGTCAAGGGCAGTCTTTGTCCCATGTCAGCCTACTATTTAAGAGCCCTGTATTTAGTCATGTGGAATTGTACATGACGTTTTTTTAATGAGTTACGAGTCAGAGGAGTTTGAAGCTAATAATTGTAGTGGTGGAAATTCTGATGATAGGAAAAGTACGAAGTTTGTATATAATAAAGTGTTTAATAATATTTAAATTTCTTTCTTAAAACTTAATTTGTTTCCAAATTATTATGTTATATTTTGTACTATTGTTTATATTTTTTATTTTTTTTCTCTATCATATAGCTTTCCCTGCAAATGCACAGGTTAAAACTAGTTGGTATAATTTAATGGAGGCTAATTAACATGGTGCATGGACATAAAAATCACCGTAAATAACTGTTATAGACGATAATTAGGTATTTTATATGACTTAAAGATATTATTTGACAAATTATTATTGAACTATATTCCTTAAATAGCCTTGGATATTAGACTATCTTTATCCCCAATCCAATCCAACCCAACTCAATAATAAAAAATTATTTCTCTCTCTTCCACCAACACAACCCAACTTTTAACAACCTACATATCTTTATCCCCAACCCAACTCAATCCAACCCAACATACTATTTCTTTTATTTTTATTTATAAATAATATATACAATAGATTTTTTGTTATTGTTTTAATTGTGATACATTAATTAAAAAATTTATATAAGATATGATTAAGAAAAATAAAAGAGATGATAAAATTAATAAGATATGATTAAGAAAAGGATGAAAAGAGAGAAATTTTAGTTGTAATCTAAAATATATCAAGAGTGGTCTCTATTTATAGAGAATGAAAAAATACGAATTTTGATATTTTTTATTTTTTTAATATATAATTAATTCAATTATTTAATTTAAAGGTATGGACCAATTTATTTTATCTTATCAATTATCAAGAGTCTTCAATCATTATTTTTTTAATATATAATAATTGAATTAAAAAAAAAAAACTGAAAATCTTCAAACGCCCGGTTGCGACCTTGAGTCACCATGTGACTTGGGTCGGCAGCTATCTTTTACTTTCGCTTTTTTTTTTGTTTTATTATATTTTTTTTTGTCTTTTCTGGTGACCCAATTGGGTTAGGTCACCGATAAACCAAGTCTTAAGCTCAACTCGGCTCGAGTTGTACTAGTTAATATTGGTAAATGAAGAAAACTTGTCTTCATTTATCAACTCGTTTAGTTATCGAACTAAGCTCGGTTGGTTAAAGACTCAAGCTCAAGCCAAAGTTCAAATATCAAATCTTCAGAAGCACTCGACTCGGCTCATTTATGTAAAAACAAGTGTCACTAGCTTTTAATCTATATATCTATACTTGTAGACTATTCAATAATACGATTTTTCACCTATTTTATTTCATTTAATAATATTATTATTTAATTATTCGATCATATAGTATACTATTAATATTAATTGATTATAATTCATACTAAAATTTTTTTTATGAAAGTCACACAGTTATAAAAGATTTTACAGCATTTTTTTCTTCAAAATATTTATTTTAAAATTAATATTATCCTTTTGTTTTTTATCTCATTAATTGATATTTTTTTTAAATACCCAATTAAGTGTGACGACCTAGAGAAACTGTTAAAATCGCAAAAATAATTGCTAGAATAGTAGTAATTTAATATCTTTTTAACTAATTAATCTATAAAAATTACATTATTCATTATATTTTCTAAGTTTTATATATAATAACAATAATTTACAATTATATTGTTTATTTTTTATAATGATCATTTTTGTAAAATATGTTATTATATTCATATAATTTATAATATTTTATTTCGAAACGTGCACAATTTTTTTTACCTATCCAAATTCCAAACTAATATCCCTTAGGTATTTTTGTATGTATTTTTTAAGAATATCTCTTATTATGTATGGTATTTTTATATCGGTGTTTTTTTTAAGAGTATCCCTTATTAGGTATGTTTATGTATAATTTTTAACAAAATATATACCATTAAATTTATAATATTTTTTTGTATTTTTTATTAATTAAGGTGATATTCATTAAGTATTTTTTATGTACTTTTATTAAGTACAAACAAAATATCCAGTCTAGACGACCTTTCAAATGTAGAAAGACGTCTGGAAGTATTGCATCTCTCTCATGCCAGATCATCGCATGGAGAAGTAAAAAAACTCACCGTTGGAGACGTTTTTTTGTCCCAAGCCTCTTGTTGACATCAACTCTCGCCGCTATTTCCTTTCTTTTCTTCGCGCGACTCCAGTGATAATCCGTCGCCTTCCCCAGTAGAGTGCGGCGAGTACACGGTGGCGGCTCTCTGGAGCCTCGCAGCCCGTTTCCGAGAGTAGTGTCGCACGGGGGAGGGGAACCTTTTTCGCTGGGGAGATGTCGGCCTGCTTTCCGGTTGCCGCCTCTGGTGCCGGGAGTGAGTTGCGAGTGGATAGATCTCCTCCGGTATCTCTATTTCGATGGCCCTCTGGCACTTTCTTGGAGGGGCTGCGACCCCAATTTCCAACTTAGGGTTTGGGGTGGAGAAGGGGATCGAGCCAATTTCGTCTTCCTCGGCCTGTTTCAGTAGTCGCCGGCGATTGCAGGTTTGATTTGGAGTGTGGGTGGTTTGTTGGCTTGACAGGCTGAGCTGCTCTGCTCGAGCCTCGGGGTAGGCGATAATAGCAGGGCTGGGGATGAGATTTGGAGGTGGGTCGTCGGCGATCGTTGAGTCGGGACTGTGTTTTGGAGGTGCGGTGTCGGTAATCGTCGGGCTATAGTTGTCTGATTGGCTGGGTACTTTTTCTCCGGGTGGCAGTGGGGTTGTCGTTTGGACGAGGGTTGGGCCAACCCTTGGGTCTTCGATTCAGTTAGGCATTCTCTTGCAGTTTCTGGGTCGGGATCTTGTCCCGCAACTCTGCCATTGTTGTGTTCGGTGTGACTTTCTGTTGTGGGGAGGGCTTTCATTGTTGTTTTGTCTTGTCTAGTTTTGTTTTGTTTAGTGCGTGTTGTGATGTGTTGTCTAGTTTCTTTTTGTTCGTTTTGTGTTTTTTGGTTTGGGCCTTTGGTCTCTGTGCGCCCGAGTGTCACCTTATTACCTTGTTGAGGTCCGACACTCGAATATTACCCTGTTGGGGTCTTGTAGTTGTTTTAGTTGTTTGTGTTGTTGGTTGTTTAGTTGCGTT
>CACSLK010030184.1:16108385-16119634 GCA_902706635.1 Striga hermonthica | reverse complement strand
CGTAAGCAATAACGAACGGCGGCTCAACGCATCCGCCATGCGGTTAGACGCCCCTGAACCGCCAATGCGATCTCGTCTCCATCACTTTGGATATAAATCCAAAACAGCACTAAAACAACAAATTAAAACATGGCTAACATCAATCATCACGTGAAGTGAGAGAGAGAATCAAACAAAACAAGTAGTACACACAATTATTAACTAAGCCACCAAAGGCAATATGTGGATGTATGTAACACTTTCTTTTTTTTTCCTAAAAAAACTGAATTGTTTTTCTTTCTTTCTTTCTTTTGCAGGCAGGCAGGCAGGCAGGCAGGGATTATTATAAAGACATGATCTTTAATCTTTTGAACAAACAAAAGAAAGTTGACTGATAACAACAACAACAAGTAACAAACCTCCTCAACACTTTTCTTATTATAAGTTGACTAGTTATCATCCTATCCTATCCTATCCCTATAATAATAATGTTGCTTCTCAAGTCTTTTATCATTCTCGAAACCTGCTGCTGCTTTTGTTAAAAAGGAGTTCCATCATTTGAATGGACAGCCTTTTCCCAATATTTTGATTGATTACAACAATCTCCACTTCAAAACTAAGGCCGCAGTTACTTTTTCAACCGATACGCATACTTCCAAACTAAAATGTCATCCTCTGAATTTCATAAGTATATGACATTTCACTCCAAAATTTCATAAGTATAATAACACATACTATATTTATTGACCTTGATAAATTAAAAGGAAGTTCAATTCAATTAGCTAGGGAAACAAAGTTGCTTGGACTTCAACTACACCTACATCTAACCTAATATAAAAAATTTTGAAACATGGGGAGTTACACCTTCTTCCCAACTTAAGGTGCCATGCACAAACCCGAGTTATCCAACGAGCTGTTGCCATTCTTTGATGTCTTCACTTCTCACTCAACTAACTGAAACTCACACAAGAATTCCGATTGACAAACAGAAATTAAAGGCTAGAAAACTGGTAGAACGAGAAAAAAGGCAAATACAAATCCAGCAAAAGGAAGAAAAGCAGCTGTTTTTCAATCACTTTAAACATACCGGCACCTCGGGCTTAAAGCCAGTGCCATGTAGGAACCACCAGGGACCCCTCCGTTGCAATAATCTGAAACGAGAAAAATAAAAGGCAAATATGTTAAAATACAAGACAAAATCAATCCAAGGAGAAACAATATCACTTTTCTGATCATTCATCATTATTACATTTAGTTTTAGAAAGTAATAAATTACCAACCTAGGCAGCATCTCTATTACGAGCCAAACACAAGAAATTCTCGCAAATTACAAAAAAAAATTGCACTTTGAATAACAAAAAAGCATTCCACAATTAGATAAGAGTGACTTCACCTGATAATTCCAGCCACCATTCGAAGTCCCATGAAGAGAGTCAAACCAGACCAAACACCAACAAGTCCAATTGTTCTAGGAACAAATAGCAAAAAAGCAGAGGACACTGCCCCGACCAGCACCTACATTTTAAATAATAAACGCATATCAAAGTCGAATCAAATCTCATGTATGTAATGCTAAATAACGTATTATAGCACACTTTTTAAGACATACCATTGAAATCGCAGCATATCGGAAGTCCAAGACACCATAATGAAGTCCATCGAAAATAAAAGCTAGGGCATTTATAGGTTGACTGGCGCTAACAAACTGCAGGACACACTTATCATTGATAAACTATTAAACAAACAAAGCCAGCCGACTTAAAATACGTGGAAAAACTAGTCAAACTTTACCAGAATGACATTTCTAATAACTCCCAGAACTTCTGCATCCTTGGTAAATATTGTGGCTAGGGACCCAAACGAAAAACCTAGGATTAGAGCTAAGGAAACTCCGGTAATGAATCCTATCTGGAAAAAAGAAATATAAAGCAATGTCAAGACAAAGTTCCTTGAACAGAAAGGACTACGGTCTCTATAGCAACAATGGCGAGAAGAACCTTTAATACGAAGTGTGTGATGTCCTTCACAGTCCTGTAATCATCTTTAGATATGTAACCAGCGATCAAGGCCTGGGGGAAAAAAAATCTTGAGGAAAAATGAAACCCAAGAACAAGCTGAAGCATGCATAATTGAATAAGACGTATATTCAAGCAATGATAATAAACAAAAACTGAAAAACTTTGATTTTCGCTCCAGACCATCACGTAAAAGACTAACAAGCACATTAATACCAATGTCATATTACAAGTATATAGACAATCATCAGCAAGAAAGTATTACAATTGAACTAATCAGTAGGCAACGATATTATTTGGGAATTAGAACAGTAACATAGAGAGAAAGAAGTGAAAGCTTAATGAAAAAGTAACCTGAGCTGAAGCAGCAAGTGCATCAGTAAGAAGGGAAACAGCAAGCCAGACTTGAAGACATATTTGATGAGCAGCCATTGCAATTGGTCCCTGACGAGCCGCCATGGATGTGCCAAGTGTCATTGTCAGCAGAACAGCAAGAGTCCTCCCAATAAGAAAACCACCTAACCATCATCAGAAAACATTAATGAATAACGGATGAACTAATTTACAATGATAGATAAGGAAGAGGAAAAGAGATGACATATGCTTACCTGATTTAAGGTAATCACCAAACTGTAGTTCTCCGAGTTTTGGAGGCAGCAATACAGTTCTCTTATTAAGATGCCAAATCATTAAGAAGGCAACGATGTATCTGACAGCAATGAAAAAATTGTAAGAACAAGTTCCAAGTAAAGGAATAAACAAGAACCTAGGTTCAAAATTACCTAGTCATGTGAAAGGAAATGGAACGAGCATACAAATACATACTGAGAGACAACGGTGGAAATGGCAGCTCCATAAACACCCAACTGACAATAATACATGAAGAAAGGGAAAAGAAGCACAGCAGATAAATTTCCAACACCTGCAGATGACACCGTGAAAGTGTATTTTCAGGGACGAGAAAAAATAAGAAAATTTTTAAAGAAGAATGAAAAACGAAAACATGCTTAGATACAATTTGAGACGTGGAAACTTACCTAAACAAAATACGGGAGTCTTCATATCCTTGAAACCACGGAAAATTCCTTGAAGTGCCAAAGAAACAACAAAAGCTGGAGCACCAAGGGCCCGCAGAATGAGAAAATGTTGTGCAGGGCCACGCATTGAAGAAACCTGCAAACACAGCTTTCCTCTTAGCTTACCTCTTAGAGAAAAAGTTCATCAAAATGTTACTTGTGTATGTATACGAATTCATCTACTTGAGTCCGCTTTCGCATATGCCCTTGTAAATGCAACAGAAAAAGTGGGGCCCGGTTTAGTTGAAGCAAAAACATTTTCTCAGATGAAAAGATATCCACTATCAAGCTTTTACGAAACATTTCCTAAGTTTTCTACAAATACTTAATTGATAGCCTATCGACAGATTGATATCTTGTAGATCAAATTTCACTAATTTTTATCGTTAATCATGAAAACAAATCCAACAATACTAGCACTGGCTTGAAAGATTTACAAACAAAATATTTGATGATTTGGCTTCTTCAACATTAAATGGATGACATGCTAAGTTATCCACACATAAAGGCATGAGATTTGGTAAAATTTTCATTGTCAAGATATCTTTCTATTTAATGAAATAACAGAAACAATTAATAATGTGGGTAAACCTACTTCTCAAAAGAAACAATGAAATCATTACTGTACTTCACACATACTAAGTTACTGCGTTATTTCTTGACAAAAGACTTGCATCAAATTAGAGTATCAAGGCCCACCATTTTGTCTTTAACTGATGGGCATACATTGAAGCATTTATGAGTTACCCTGACATGCAGAACATAAATTATTCGAAGCTATCAAAGACCGTTTCAATATTCCATGAAATGGCAAACAGGATTAGAAGCAAACCAAATAGGATGCAAGGTAATGAAGATGAATATAAAACTTTCGAGTATCTGAAAGTTCATACCGGTGATATTCCCATAAAGCCGAGAAGAGTTCCTGATCCCAAAGACAGGGCCATAGCCTCGAATATACCAATGCCAACAGCTAGAGTTAAAGCTGTGGAAACTGAGGAGAGCTGCAGCTTTTCTACAGCATCAATAAAAGATTCACTGACTAAGATGATATTACCAACATGCTTCTATCCTCAAGAATTTGACAAGATATACTGAACATAATGGTTTCACATTATATGAGACTGAAAACTGTCAGTATCATGATAAGTGTATAACACCTACCTGTTGCTGAGAACCTGCCTGCATTTTTTGATATGTCTTCAGCCACAAAAGAAGTTGCAACACTGAGAAGAGGAATGTTGAAAAGCTTCGAGATGATGTTAAAAAGTGATATGGAGACACCAGCTGAAGCCAACTCCACAGAACCTATATCATGTGTATATTGCAAGAAAAAGGTTTTGATATTCCAAGCTACTCCCAAACATAAACCTTCTAACAGAAGCCATACAACACTAGTATTTAAAGGGTCTAAAATAATAAAAAAAAAATGGTGAAACTAAACACAAAATTTCGAATAAAGGCATCAATTTTACCCAAGCGACCAATATATGCAGTCTCCATAAGCTGCACCATTGGTTCGATGGCCTGCCCACCAATTGCTGGTAAAGACAGCATTAAGAGATCGCGCCTAACATCTTTCAATTTGGATGCATTCGAAAGATCTTCCCTTAAATTATCATTAAAATCTTCGACATCAGCTGAAGATGCCCCATTGAACTCGCTGAAAAAAACAAGAACCAATGCTTGAGCTTGAGTAAATCACCGAATCACACAAGACTCGTCTTTGGACTAAGGATATGCTACGATATAATAAATGTGACCATACAACATATATAAACCATACAATAACTAATAAATGTAACCATACAATAACTGAAGTTGACATCAAAAGGATCACATACTCAGTCACTTCACTAGAATTCTTTAAGGGATTAAGTTCCAGCCCTACGAGAGAGCTCTCGTCCGCATCACCAGACCCAACGCTATAATCCGAGCCAAATTGACAAGTTAACTTTGGGGAAAACTGCTTCCTATGAGGAATAACAGAACAAGACAATAACACTTTTTCCCTCCTCAAGGACAGACAACATATGTCACCACGACCACCATTACTGAAATTTATCCGCCTATGAAGAAAACAGTTAGACCCTTTTGGTGAAATAGCCCATTTGCTGCTCCTGCTCGACCGACCGCAAGAAACCGCGGCACCACCACAAGGCTGCACGGCTGCCATAGTCTGTTGCTCACAGTTGCTCCACAAAATAAAAACCTACAAATCCTGAGAGCTGGAAGAAGAAATCAAATTACGAAGTGAATATGTGAAACGAAAGCTTGTTCCAGACATCTCCCGGTTTCGGATAATATCAAAATCAAGAAATACGAGAAAATATTAACAGAGTAGAGACTTCTTGGGTTCTTCCTTGTATGTTGTTATAATATAAGTAGAAGTAGTGCGGTGAAGGAAGATTGGGCTACGGAGTGGTGGTTAACTGAGGAGGAGATGGCAACGCCGTCATCGGGAAGTTTTGGTCGAGACCGAGGTTTTTGCCTCGTCCTTCACGTCTTGCCGCTGTTTTTTATTTCGACACGGGTTTTGAGCTAAAACCCCTGCCACGCCATTGCCACCGTTCTAGCCCACTATTCCAAATTTCTAATATCCTTATTCCTTTTTATTCTTTTCATTATAATCTTTTTTAAAAACTTTTTAGTTTTTTCTTTCAATTTTGTAATTTTCTCTTTTTTTTTATTATTATATCTATATTTCTCTACTCGTGCGATGTATGAGCTAGTTTTATTAAGTTAAACATTTAGATTTAGATGATTCGATTTGGAAGAATATAAAACACATGTATTGGATTAAAACAAAATATAACTTATATATTATCTAACACATCCTTATACACAATATTATTTATTGGGTTATTTGGTGCGTCTTCTATCGCCACAAATTATATTAAGATTCTAGATATACTTAAATAAATCAATTAATTATTTAGCAAGATATATATGATAGTTTGTAAGTGTATGCAATCAATTTAAAATTTGTATTCTAGAGTATTAAACAACACCCAAATTTTAGAATGTTTCAATCCGATTTCATTCTGGATTTCAAATTAATAATATAAAATAAAATTTCAAACTAAAAAAAGGTAGTAACCAAATGATAAGAGATTTTTAAATTTTCAATTTAAAATTACGCCCAATTTCTACAAATGCGAATTTTTTTTATATAATTACGATCTATTGCATTTAGATAAAAGTACATTTATATTATTTTGCCTGATTCAAAATTCTCAATTTTATGGTAAATAATTTTTTTAATAAAAAATGAGGGAATTTTGACTTTTTACAAAATTTTCACGCCGAATTTTACCTATATTAACTCAATTTCTATGCAATCAGATTTTTTACTAAACAATTGACCTGTTGTAATTGGTAAAAGATATATGAGATAGTATTTTGCCTAATTTAAAATTCCCAATTTTTATGGTAACCAGTTGTTTTTTTAATAAAAAATGAGAAAGAATTATGACTTTTGCAAAATTGTAAGCATCAGTCAAAATTTGCCTAAATTAAATCTACAAACTCATAAATTTAGGGTGCATATATAGTTGATCGGTTTTTTGGGCATAATTAAAAAAAAAATAAAAAACTGCCAAAAATAGAATGCAATAAATGTTGGTTGATTTTTCTTGTTACAATTTTTGGTAAATATGTTGGTTCTATATATATATATATATATATATATATATATATATTTGTTAGTTACTTGTTTGGTTATAACTAGTACGTACCCGTACGATGCACGGGACACGGTTATTAAATGAGTTATTTTCACAGGCTCTACCCGTTTAAGTCTAAAAAACAATAAGATTATCATCTATTTTCAACCACTTTTAATCATCGTTTTTTTCCCGAAACCATAGATGTTATTATAAATAAAAAATACACAAATGTGCGAAAACAAGCAGCCAAAGGCTGAAAAGTGGGAGGACATGTCAGAAGACCGCCTAGAATCCCGACTAGCAACGCTAGTATAAAAACTTCTAACTAAACTAAACAACAACTCGAACAACTAAAACAACTAGAAAAGAAACCAACAGGGTAGTACCCGAGGGCCAGATCCCAATAAGATAATAAATTTGACATTCGGACGTACAGAGGCCAACGACCCATACCTAAAACACAAATAATAACCTAAAGAAAACAAAACCAACAGAGCCCTCCCCCAGTGAACAAACAATCCCAACCAGCAGTGGACGATCGATACAAGAAAGATCCCAGCCCGAGAATCCGCTACCGAAACTGCATACTGCCCATACAGTAGAAGAAACCGAGTCCCGAACCGATCCTAAAATCGACCCATCATCAACCGAAAGATCCGTGACCGACCCTCACAAAGGCCCCACCCGAACTCGACGAGCTCGAAAGAACCTGGTCCCCCGCCGCCTAACACCACTAGGCAGACGGGCTCGCACAAAGGTAAATCGCACCTTAACCCCAACCACCGCGACAGCCAAGCCGCAGCAACCGGAGCCTTGTCCTACCCCTCAGTATGTGTGCCACTCCATACAATCGCAGAGCCCCGACGACAGAAGCCCAGCCCCACCGGAGCAGGCAATCCCGCCGTAGAAGCACAACCCAATCGACAGTAGAAAAAGGCGAAATTGACCAGACTTGTCTCCACAGAGCAGCTCCCACCGAAAATTAGATGGAGACTCGGACCGCCAACTGAAGCCACCTCTACCGCCAATCAACCGGACCTCAACCGCGGAGCATTCATGGCTTAAATGGAGCCACACTTACCAGGAGAGGGCTAGATGGTCAATGACGACCCTTGGCCATGACGTTGCTGTCGTTGGGGGAGGCGAAGTGAGCGAAATTGGAGGAAAGTTAGAGAGAAACGAGAAGATTAGGTTAGAAAAAAGTCTTTTTTTCTAAAAAAAACAATAGGTTTATAATCTATTTTCCACCTCTTTTAATTAACACTGCTTTTTTAGACCGAACATTAAATATGAACATGTTAGGGCTAGCTTGTAAAAAAATAATTAATATATGATATCTCACTAATACATTTATACTAATATAAATTTGATTTTAGTATATAATTATTCCTTGATATAAGAGACAATAATAGCTTTATTTATTATGGTTCACCATATAATACTTAAATATTATTTTAATATAAATTTTGTTGTCATATAATGTCATTATTATTTATAAAATTCATAGAAGTTGTACGTCTTCTTTTTCTTTTAATTTTATCTTATGAATTTTTTTTAAGTATATTAGTATTATTTATTTATGTAATCCATTTAAAATAGTAAATAAATTTAAAATTAATAGTGTATAAATATTTTACAAAATATACACATGTTTTTTTAGAACTTAATTTTGTATACTAGTTAAACAATTATGTTTTATCAAATGCCAAAAACTCAATTCATTCTGTAATCATGATTTTTCTCATTTGCATCATAATTATCTATACTTATTTAGCATACTTGTTGTTGTATGAAATTTAACAACGATATAAATACGTAATTAAGTTGAAAAACGTAAAATCTGTTATATTATTAAAGTGTTTTGTGAATACAAGAGGTTGATTTTTGTATGAGCCGAGCTAACTTGCATGGATGTATTGAATGTCTGTCAAAAGGCCCTCCGATACAATAATAAATTCTTCTATTTATAATAGTGTGTGTTTAACTTCCGGTACTAGGTTGGTCTGATCGCATTTAATGCAAAACAGATTTTTGAAGAGTTTTGTCGGTCAATAGGTGTGCAATAATGACTGCAATGTTGCAGGTGGTATAACTATGTGAGCACTTAGTCACCTGCTTTGGGTTTCGGCCATCTTACCTCGGTTTGCGGGGAGAATCTTCGAGAATGAATCTTTGAAAAGTCGGTTGTTATCTTGGATGCGAAGTCGGTCTGCACCCATGAGTGCAGTCGGTTCGACACTTAGCTTGTACCGAGTTGTGTCAAGTTAGGCATATGAGCCGGTTTAAGCAATAACCTTTGAATAATACTCATAGATCTTTTAAGCCCCGTCGATCAGGTCGATTATCAATAATACTCTCTAATGAAAATATATTTTACAAAAATTCATTATAGAAATAAATTAAAATAAAAAATGATAAAAAATATCATGGTTGCCAATAATATATAAATATATTTTAAAGAACGGTTAATATCAATTTTAGTTTTTTACCATTAATAAAACTATTTAATGTATTTGGTCATTGTCTCTTAAATGGTAAATTATATTAATTTGAATAATGAGTTACTTTTTATATATAACGAAATAAAGCTTAATAAAAAATTATATTGGCAAAGATCAATTCTCCAACTTGATTTCGCCTGATTAATTAGGAAAAACATATTCTATCTAACATGTTACGATTTTTTATAAATATTTTTGGATGAAAATTGAATTTTGTTAATAAAAAATTAATATTATGGTTAGAATTTAAAATATGGTGTAAATATTTATCTTGAACAAAATGTTATCAACATGAATAACGGAAAATCAGTCTTATAATTTATAATGGATATCAATAAAATTATTGCAGATATTAATAAAATCATATAAGGAAACAATATTTTTGATCATATCTAGTTTGATATTATTTGAAAACATGTATATGAAAACAATTAATGCATATATTTAAAAAGTTTCCAAAAAATATATGCATTAAATGCTTACCTATTTTTTTACGAAATGGTAATTCTTTTTATATATAACTAGTGTGTGGCCCGTGCGATGCACGGAAAAATAATATTACGCTTGTGTTATAAATTAAATATACAAATAAATTAATCAAGATTTACACATCGTTTTTAAATTAAACCGTGTTTTTAAATTAAACCGTGTTTGACACAGTCCGACTGGATAGACCGAGAACTAATTTATAACCAGTCTAGTTCGCTTGAATAAAATATTTGATATTGAATCCGTCAACACCAGTCGGTTGAACTGGTAGGATCGGTACAATTTTTTAAATAAATTTTGCTACATTTAAAATTATTTTAAATAAAATTACATATCTAAATAAAATAAAAAATTTATAAATTATTTATCAATTAATTTAAATTTTTAATTTTTAAATTATTTAGATATTTAAATAACACATTTTTTTGAATTTATTGAAAAAAGTATTATATATATATATATATATATATATATTAAAGCATATTTTTAAAGAAAAAATTAAATTGTATGATTTTTATAAATTAAATTGTATGTATATATTAAAGCGTATTACAAATTGAATTGTATGATGTTTAAAAAAAAAAAAAAAAGAAACATAATAAAACTACTATTTATGGGACTATACAATCATCAACTATCATTCTCTCTTAAAAGCTTCGTCCACTAAATTGACATTGTTGTAGAAAATTAAAAATAAATTACTCGTGTGGAAGTCTAGTGTTGTTAAATTAAATGAGTTTGATCCAGCTCAACTTATGAATGTCTGTTCGACTCGTTTGATAAACGAGTTAACGAGCTCATTTAGTTAACGAGTCTAGCTCGACTCGGCTCGACAAGACGCGTTAAAGCTAGAAAAGAGATTTTTTTTTTTTAATTTTCTATAGTTCGACTCCTTATAGTTTGAGAACGGTTCGTTAAGGCGTGAACTTGACTTGTTATTAGTAATAAACGAGTTGAGCTCAAGCTCTATTTCAGACTCGTTTATTTTAAGGACTCAAGCACACTAAGTCCGAGCTCGGCTCGTTTATAGAAAAAAATTTATTATAAAAAGTAACCAAATTATATTTTTATTTTTGACAATAGCCAAATTATATTTTCCAAATTACTCCAAATTATATTCAAGAAAAAACATTTAAATAAAAAACTGTTGACCTTAAAATTCGAGATGCCACTCGAATAGGTATGTAAACAAGCCTAGTTGAACTCGAGCTTAGGGTGTTCGAACTCGAGCCCTTAACAAGTTGAGCTAGCTATGAATCTAACTGAAGTTAAACTCATTGAGCGACAACTAATATAAAAAAATCAACCGTCGCCCCCCTCAACCCTAGTCACCCAATTCGAACAGTGTCGTCGCCCCCTTAACGGCGGTCCGGAGCCGTCGGTCGACGGCCTCCACCGCTCACTCAAGTCGGACCTGCGCTCGTCTCCATTCGTTGGCCCTGTTCCAGATTCGTGGATTGACGAGGTGTCCTATCCCAAGTCAATCGACGGTGTTTGGCGGCGGTTGCGGTGGTTCGGGTC
>CACSLK010030184.1:16036980-16047175 GCA_902706635.1 Striga hermonthica | reverse complement strand
CTTAACCCCTACCGCAATATCTCCAACATCAATCTCTAGCCCCTTATCTTCTTTTTCAGATAGTCTGAATTTACCTAGTTTCTGTGCTAGATCATCCGCCATACTCCAATTCGAATAGACCCTTCTTTACACCAGGAAAGATAGGAAAACCACCCTAAAAAATTGATCCAGAGATGAATGGCTAAGCAAAAGACCCCTAACCCTAGGTTGAAGGACACGAGGAAGGGACTAGGACAGAATCAAAAGAGACGACCAAACCCTAACCCTACTTAGATCTCGAGACTAAAACAGAAAGGAAAAGCGAGGGGGTAAAGAAACGAGTGCAACCAGAAGGATTAGATTATGCAAACTGCAGATCGGAAAGAGAAATCAAAGAAAGATCAGATTACAGGAGAAAATGACATTGATGAATTCCAGCCACTCTTCCACAGCTACATTCACCACAGCCAGCTCTGCTCTCCATAAGCCTTGGAAAACCCACAAGTTCCTTGCTTTCCAAATCCACCAAAGTAAGTAAGCTGTGAGTTGAATTCTAGCCTCATTGTTTGCTGTCATAGGGATAGAGCATAAGTTGGTCCACCAATGAGAAAAACTTTCAGCATGGAGATCTAAGCCATCCCATTGAATGGGTGCCAGCTTCAAGATCAATATGGTCTTAGGACAAGTGAAGAACATGTGGTAGACTGTTTCAGGCTCCTCTCCACATAGTTGGCATCTTGCATCAATATGAATTCCCCTCTTTGCAATGCAAGTGTTGACTGGCAAAATGTTATTCACACACTTCCAAAGGAAGTGCTTAATCTTCCCTTTAATATTCAGTTTCCACATCCTCTTCCTCATCTTCATGACTTCAGCTTGCCCTTTACTTGGTTCTGCTATATCAAGCTGTTTCCATTTCTCCTTCACCAGATAATCATATGAGGCAGCCACTGAGTGCTTTCCATTTTCCCCACAGTGCCAAACCAATCTGTCCTCCTCCCCTGGCTGCAGACTTGTGATTTTGAGAATTGCAGTTTGCTCCTCCTCATTGAAGAGCTCTTGGATAATGTTCATCTTCCAGTTTCTCCCAGTAACATCAATTAAGTCCTTCACCTTGAGAATGTTGGAATTTGGCTGAGGCCTGCTTTTGAGTTTGAACCCAGGAAGTTCAGGGACCCAAGGGTGCTCATAGATGTTGATTTTACTGCCATTCCTCACCTCATATCTCAGCCCCATAGTGAAGGAGTCCCTGACTTTGAGCCAGCTATGCCAGAGCCATGATCCATTTTGCTTTTGCTTTACAGAGAAGAAGTTGTCCTTGGGAAAATATTTAGCCTTCATGCACCTGCTGACTAGTAAGTTGGGCTGTGTGAGAATTCTCCAAAGTTGTTTTGTAATCAGAGCTTTATTCATCAGTTGGATATCCTGGAATCCCACACCTCCCATTTCTTTAGGCAGTGTCATCAAGTTCCATGCCTTCCAGTGCAATTTTTTCCCTTCTACATTTCATGTATTCCACCAAAAGGAGGCAAAGAGTTTTGCAAGGTGTGCACACAAAGCTTTAGGCATTAGAAAACAGGACATTGAATACACAGGTAGAGCACTCAGCACAACTCTAATCATTGTTTCTTTCCCAGCAGTAGAGAGAAATCTATTTTTCCAGCTTAAAATTTTCTTCCCTGTAGCCACAGTGATGTAAGAAAAGGTATCCACTTTATTCCTCCCAATGCCAAGAGGCATACCCAAGTATCTGGAGGTGGTTTGTGGTTTAATTCCCAGAAGGATATTACAGATGGAAGATTTAACAGTGGGAGAAGTATTTCTGCTGAAGAATATAGAGGATTTGGAGAGATTAACTTTTTGTACTGTGAGAGATTGGTAGGAATCAAGGACAGACAAGATGATGTGGGCTTGGGAAGAATCAGCTTTGGCAAAAAGCAATGTATCATCTGCAAAAAATAGATGAGAAAGATGGGGGCCGTTTTTGGAAAGTTGTATTCCAGAGAGGTTTCCTTTTTGAGTTTCCACTTTGATCAGGTAAGAGAAAATTTTAGACACAAGGATAAAAACATAAGGGGATAGAGGGTCCCCTTATCTTATGCCTCTAGTAGGAGTAACATAGCCCTTCATCTCTCCATTAATATTGAAAGAGAAAGATGCAGATGAAATACAAGAGATGATCCAATTCACAAAGATATGGTTAAATCCAAGCTTAAGCATTATCAGACTCACACTTTTCCACTCTATTCTATCAAATGCCTTTTCCATATCTAATTTTAGAGCCATGAAAGCAATGGGGCATGTTCTGTGCCTTTTCAAAAAATGGATAACTTCATGACCAAGAATCACATTGTCAATGATTTCTCTATTAGGCACAAAAGCAGTCTGGTTGTTAGAAATGCAAATAGGCAAGCAAGGTTTGAGTCTTTGAACAAGAAGCTTAGAAATAACTTTGTAAGTGACATTACAGAGGCTTATTGGCCTATAATGGGAGACAAATTCAGGATTTTGAACCTTAGGGATCAGAGTAATCAAGGAGTGATTAATGCTTTTGAGTATTTTGCCAGAACAGAAAAAGCTTTTAACAACATCACAAAGCTCAACTCCAATCAGATACCAGAAATTTTGGAAAAACAAAGATGTCATACCATCAATGCCAGGAGCTTTCCTAGGGTTGATGCTGAATAGGGCTGCCTTGATTTCATCATCTTCAATTGGTGCAGTAAGTTCAGAGTTCATCTCCTCAGGTATAACTGGATTAAGATCCTGCAGCAGCTTTTCTCCCCCCTCAGAGCCTTCAGTGCTGAACAACTTATTATAGAATTGCTCAATGCATCTCTCCACCTGCTCCTTGCTGTCACACACACTCCCATCATCTCTAGTCAGCTTGGATATATTATTTCTATTCCTTCTTTGTAAGGTTCTAGCATGGAAGTACTTAGAGTTTTTATCACCATTCTTCAACCAATTAATTCTGGCCTTTTGCTCCCAAAATTGCTCCTCATGCCTGTAAGCCTCATCAAGCTCTCTTTTCTTTATATCCCATAGCCTCCAGTCAATTAAAGCTCCATCTTTCCTCATATCAGCCATCTCATGATTCAGCTTAGCAATTTTCCTAGCATTTTCTGTTTGAAAGCTGCTGCTCCATTTCAAGATTTCCACCCTAGTTTCCCTGATTTTCTGCTGGAATTGGTACATGAGAGTACCCTCTTGAGTTTTCATCCATCCTTTCTCCACTGTTTGTTTCAGACTTGGGTTTTGAAGCTACCTTCTATCAAATATAAATCTTCTTTTCCTGTATGTGTGCTCATGGGTGCAATATAACATTAGCAAGCTGTGGTCAGATGCACTCCTGAAGATATTATGCACAGTAGCATTGGGGTAAGAAGCCATCCAATTCAAGGATCCAAAAAGCCTGTCCAGCTTTTCCTCCACAAATCCCTCTGCTTCCCTCTGATTACCCCATGTGAATGGATGCCCCACCATATTGATTTCCAGCATTCCCAGCCTGCTAATAAATTCCCTGAATGGGGAAAAAGAAGCTTGAGTTCTCATTCTCCCCCCTTGCTTCTCCTCATTGCAGATAATATCATTCATATCCCCCCCAGAAACCAATGGTCTCCCCAACGTTGCTTAGCTTCTTCCAGGTACTCCCATTGCTCTTTTCTGACTTGAGTATCAGTACTCGCATATATAAATATCCCCCAGCCCGTTTTAGAATGCTTTTCATCCCAAAATTCAACCTCCAGGCAGAATGAATGCTTGATGATCTTGAAGACAATTGTATCACTATCCCAGCACAAAAACAACCCTCCACTTCTACCTGATGGTTCTACAGATGACCAACAATCCCCCACAGCCAGGTTCTTACAAATAGTATTAATAAATTTGTTTTTTTTTTTTGTTTTAGAAAGAAAAAGAAAATTGGGGTGATGGAGCCTCCAAGTCTCCTTGATTTGGGAAACCGTAGAGGGGCCACCCGCACCTCTACAGTTCCACACCCCTACCTTCATTGGTCACATTGTGGCCCTTGAAGGCTAGCCACATTCACCTCAGATTGGACTGTTTTCAACTTCTTGTTCTTGCTGGTAGCTTTGGCTGCCTCAACACTACCTGATTGGGTGAGAGCAAGGATTGCTCTTTTTCCTCTGAGAGATTTAGGAATATCAGGGTTAAGAGAGAGTGTGGTAATAGGATTGGGATTAGGCTTCCTCTTTCATCCCCTGGTTTTCATAAGCACAGGGGTGTCAGACATTGGGGCACTCACTTCAGGCTGTGATGGGACATTAGGTATCTCTGGGTTGGTGATATTTGGGTCAGTAAGAATAGGAGAATTATAGGCTTCTGTATCCATCTTGGAGCTCAGGGGAGTGGTTTGAAAGTTATGAAGGATGGTAGTGTTAAGAGCGGATAAAGGGAGAGACAAGGTTAAAGGGATGACAGGGGCTAATTTCTGAGTGGTTGGATTTGTGTGAGTAATGATGGTTGTATCAGGTATGCATTTCTGAGGGGGTGGATTTGAGTGAGTAATGATGGTTGTATCAGGAATGCTAACTGGGTCTCTAGGTATAAATCTGGAGTTGGACTGCAAGGAGTTAGAATTATTGTTCTCTCTTTGAGTGGTTGAGGGGTTTCTGAAGCCTGCATTGCTGCTGGTAAATTGCTCCTCTGAGTTGGCATGTTGGCTGAATGAAGGGGAGAAGAAGGCCTCAGATGCCTTTAACCATTCTCCATATCTACCTTCTTGGAGATTCTGATGCTTGATATCTTCTTCTCTCTTAAGACAGCTCTTGTCTAGATGCCCCAACACCCCACAATAGTAGCACAAGCTTGTAAGCTTCTCATATTTGAACTGGACCAAAATCTTCTTGTTGCCCAGTTGAATTGTTACACATCTAGATAATGGCTGGTGAATATCTATGGCCACCAGCAGTCTGATGCATTTCCCTGCTAATAACCCCCCTTGCGGCACCACAACATCCTTTGTTTGCTTAAAAGCTTTACCGATTTTTAGCCCCACCTCAGCGGACATCCAATGCAGTGGCACGTTCCATGCTTGAACCCAGATATCTAGGCTATCGAAATCCGGGTGATCAGGTGAGATGTCTTCCCTCCATTCTTGAAGAATAAGGTATTGACCTTCAAAGGTCCAGCATTTACCAGAACGGACTTTAGATTTGTCTTCATCATTCGCAAAGATAAGCTGGAAGAAATTGGAGCAGATCTCTCTAACCACCACCGGGGCTCGAATGAGCCACATCTGGTTAACTGCTCTTCTTAGCCCAATAATCTCGGCTTTTTTATGCCCAATAATCTTACCCATGAGACTTCGCCCACATTCAACAACACTGATCCTCGTGTCTCCTGTTTCTATCGCAATTATGTTCGCCTCATTATCAGAAAGGTTGAATGAACCGAGCTTATTCACAATATCTTCCTCCATGAACTCTGAACACCAGCACTCAATTGAAGGATTCAGAAATCTGCAACACAAATCAAGGGAAAGAAGAAAAAACGAAACCCTAGGGGGCAACTGGTCAGAAGGAAATAAAAGCAAAGAAGCGAGCACAGAACACAAATTTAGGTTGCGGGTGAGTGGAATAAATGCTGCTCAATAACTGCTAAACCTGGATTTACTCCACAAACGTGAAGATTTAGGAGCATTACGCTTATGAACTCGTCACTAGAGAGAATATGCTCCACAAGCGTGAAGATGGGGATTGGTCTTTTCATATAATAGTTGAAGTCGTGTTCTGTATAAAATTTGCTTGACTGGTTCTTTCGGTGACCTGGCCATGGGCCTATGGCTATAATTGAATATTGGACATTGTGCGCACATGCCATAACTATTAGAAATAAAGACACCCTATATCCTTTATAAAATATCTATTAATATATAATAAGAATTAACTTAATTTACTTTTAGAAACATTTTCCCGCCAATTTCATTAATTATTGTCTAAAAATAGTAAATTAACAAAAATCAATATAATTAATGTACATAATCTTTTTAGTCAAATATTAATGGTTATTACCTTTATTAGTTGAATTTAAATTTAGGATGATTTAATTTTATGGAAACAAATATGGGGGTATTATAGAAACTTTCGAAATCCTTAGTTTAAATATACAGACTTGATTGAGCAATTATAGAGAATTAATCGTTAATCTTTATATCTACATTATATTTCCTGTATTGAGTAATACATAATAAATTAATACTTATGTTATTTTTCATACATCTTTTTGTTGGCATAGTAGAATTGCAAGGTTATCTTTTTCTTCGTAGACAAGATAACTAAAAACAAAAATATAAATAACAGTTATGTGCCGCTAAAAAATATTTTGGACAAAACGTAGAAATAACTTTTAGAAAATACTTAATTAATTTATGGTATAAAGTTGACAAAATTAATAAATCCAATTTTGGTATAAATTTGATGATTTTATTTTAAGTATATGATAGCCATTTTTATTTTTTCATAGAAAATGTGTTCTTAATAATAAATGTCCTTTGTGCTATAAAGTGGGTGATTTATTTTTGGTACGAAATGTTCGAATTTAAATAGTATGAATTTTATTTGGAATGGATAGAAGTATATTTGAAATTATTTAAAACAAAATAAGAGCATTTACAATGCATAAATGTTGTTATCACATAAATTTTGACAAATGTCAATTGTTTATATGAATTGTGAACCACATAAGATATTTGTTATGTTCACAACTTTATATTGTGAGCAAACATAATATTGTCAATTGACAAAAATAAAAATAAAATATAAATAAGAAACAAAAAATAAATTAATAATTAGATATTTTTAAAAAGTTATTCCATAATATTTAATTAAACACTAAATCCGGCTATTTGGAATCAATTATATTTAAAAGCAGTATTATTATGTAACCAAATGTTAAGATATTTAACCACAAACCATATATCTTTTAGACTTATCAATTTATTTTAATATAATATAAATTTACCGTAAAAATGAGAGTTGGACTTTACAATAATCACGTTATCAATATTAACAATATAAATGCTCAATAAAGTTTAATTATTTGGACTGTACACTTTATTATATACATATAAATAAATCGCCTATTTTAACTTTAAATATTTTATTTTTTCATATATGCAATGTATGCAACTTAACTAAAAGTAAAAAATATTTTAAAGATTTCATTTCAATCATGGTAACATGTTTTTTAAAATTTCCACAATTTTTGATTCACTAATACACTACCCATGTAAACATCTTTTTGTTATAATATACAATTTTCTTTTTATCATTTTAAATCATTTTCTTATCACTTTTTTTATGAAACATATTTTTCATTTAAAAACCGTGATTTACATGTTCTCCGATTCATTTCGATATTTTTGATCTACAAATGATAAAATATCGTTGTTTTTTTTAAACGTAATTATTTTTATAAATTTGTTTTACAAAGGATACAACCAAAATTCCAAATCTCTGTTAAAACATAATAAAACAAAATTATTCTCAATTTTTGGAATGAATTTGACATAAAAAATGAGAATGATTGTCAAAAAANAAAAAAAAAAAAAAAAAAAAAAAGGATATACTCGAAATCCACACTTTAACTTTAAGGTAACAATTTTCCTTATATTCGATATAAAATTAAACTTCACCATATAATCATATCTTTAGTATCTATCACAATATTACATATTTTCACTGTAGTTTTATTTCATGGTGTTAACATTTCGAAAATCAACAAAAAACTGAAGGAATGAGGTGTCTATGCAGTTCACAATTACCAAGTGGAGCAATCTTGGTAAATATCGATTTACGGTTACCAAAGTGAAAAATAATTTTACATAGAAAAACAAAGAGCTTTTTAATAATGTATGATTTTTTCATGATGATCATTTTACGATTACCTAACAAATGTTCGATGTATTTTAACTTATTGATTAATAACCTTCAATTATAAATTTTACCAAAATAAGTACAGCCCGTGCATCGCACGGGTACGTACTAGTTGTTTATAAAGTCATCAGCAGAAAAATATTGAAATCTGAGCTCAGTCCATTTGTAAATTATATATAGAAGTACAAAATCACAAGATATATCATATGTTATGTAGCTAAAAAAACTGGAAAACCTGTGGTCATAATCTAATATTGGTTACAGGGTGGAAGAGAGGGGCCGCTCAATGAGGGGCTTGTTTATAGCAGCATATTGGCAAAACCACATGCATTACCACTGCTCTACATTGCCCCCTTCAGTCAGAATTTCGATATGATTATGTAATGGATTTCACTTGCCTTCTCTAATCCCGAGTTGCTGGAGCGAATCTGAACCAACAAGGAAAACGCGCTTTTGTGTCTGATACCGGAAAACAACTACTCCTTTATATGCTGTTCTTGGGACACCATCCTTAATAAAAAAAAAAAAAAAAAAAAAAAAAAAAAAAAAAAAAAAAAGGATAATAACCTATCCTGGGGACTGGGGGCTGAAATAGACTAAAATGGAACGATAAACAAACAATAACCACCTCAGTAACTCTATAACAGCTGTTACCTTCCACTCTTCAAAAACACCAAACTGACTAGCGATGTGCTCAAAGCCTGACTGGTCTCGGTACAAAATACGAATGTCACCGTCTATGTTATTTGTCTTCAGAACAGCATCGGTCCCATGCACTGGGGTAGAGTTCTTAAGCAATCCAGCAAAGTACTCAGCATACTTGTCCTAAAATAACACAGATTTACAAATTATTTTCAAGCAACAACATTTTCACTCTTCCTTTTCATCTATTTCTTATACTTTGTTTAGTGCTCCCAGCATAAAAATTTACCTCCTCTAGGTAGCTCAGATCCATAGACTTCCAGTCAACCTTCCAGAGAGAGATCATAGGATGAGCCTTTAGACAACAGCAGGCAAAACGATATTACAGTGAGGAACTCAGTGCAAAATTGGTTACACACCTGAACATCATTCAGTCTGATAGGTTCAAGGTATTGTTTGAAGAATTGCCCCATACTGGAACCCTGCAAGAAAAAAATAAAATAAAAATAATAATAGTAATAATAAACCCATAATTCAGGTATTCAGAAGCAATTGGGCGGTGACAGTCTTACATGTTCCCCAAAATTATATGTTCTGCACACTTCAGGGCGAATGAACTGTCTTCCTCTACGATTCTCTTTCAGTCTTAGCCAGTCATCCCAATAAGTAATTGTTTGGTTAAGAAAAAAACTCTGAAGATTGCAGCAAAGTATTATATACAAGAACAATTATATATCACAAAAATGCAGATATAAACTTAAAATTGTGTATGTTCACCAATATGATTATTAAAGGATATGCCTTTGGCCATTTAGGCGACAGTTCATCCCATGTAGATCTTGAGAGCATCCATCCAAGACCAGGGAAAAAATCAGAACGATAAAGTACATCTGCAAGATAGTCTATGAATCAGATGAATCACACTGTATGGACTATTTGCATTTACGTTGACCAAACCGTTATAAATATGAATTCCCAAATCAGAGATCTGAAGTTAAAGTTAGTATCATTATCAATTTCAGTGTAATAATTATAGCATAATTGCGCATAACAGCACAGGAAAAAAATAAATAAATAAATAAATAAATAATACAAAATTTCAGAATGGATGATTGCATGCAGACTCAGCAGACAGGACTTATTCACATAAGATGAAAGATGGAAGCGAAGTTAGAAAAAAGGCAACACATCAGAAATAATACAGTTGCTGAAAACAATATGGTGAAAGACACAAAATAATATGTTTCAAGAACAAAATTTTGCATTTGGACTAGAAGTAGACAAAAGAGTACTTTGCATCTCGACTTCTCTCTTTAAATGAAACCAAATTGAAATTAAAAAATAAGTTTATCCTAGTGGTGTTATTGACCTCGAGGATTTGAATACTGAAAGGAACTCTGAGGGTTTGATTAGATATGGATCATAACCGGTTTTAATTGGTTTTGACCTATCAAGTTATTTTGTTTCCAATCACCACATTTAAAACCCAACTCAACCCAACTGTCCTACTTTTTATAAATATAAATAAATCATACCAATCAAACATGCTCACCCATCATATCAACTTTAATTCACTATTCATCTATTCACACAATTTCAACTACCTATCAGTTCTGATAACCTCTCTTTCTACTTTTACGTCACATCAACTTTACTCATTACATTTTAAATATATT
>CACSLK010030184.1:16024057-16034451 GCA_902706635.1 Striga hermonthica | reverse complement strand
ATGGGCCTCGTTGTTTTTCTCTGGAAACTAGATTCTAGAGATTAAGGGCATTGCATATGCAAACACCTCCCATAAATGCCGACAAGATCCCTCATTAACCTCTCCTAGTCAAATCTTATAATAAGAAAAAACCTATAAGTGAAGCGAACATATTTACAACACTCAACTTCAGTAGCAAAATTGCAAAGATGACTACCCTGAAGAATTGTAGTAGATATAATAAAGTACCTTCAAGAGAAAGAATCCGCCCTTGTTGCATGCTGATCTGATCAATCAATAACCGCGTCTGTCTAGTACATTGGGTTTCTGCCTCGATCTGAAATGAATACAGTATGAGGTTTTTAGGTTTTCTTTACCGAGACACGAGCAAATCACTGCCATTGGTAGCTATAAAATTAGTAACATCAGAAAAAATTTGGGTGAAGCAGATTTAGTAACCTCAAATGCATTATCTGTTAGGAAGCTGTAAGCCGCAAATATACCATATCCAACTAAATATTTAAGTATGGATCAAAGAAAAACATGGTGTACATACAGCATCCGCAAGCCGATCAGCATACTGTGATTGAGTAGCAAAAAGGCGCATCTGAGGATCAAGAACATGAGTGAGTTGTATCACACAAATCTATCGAAACTTTTGCAGCACCAGGCAGTTTAGTCAAACCAACGGACATGAAAGAAACTGATGCACCATTCACTCAAGCATTCGACAACTATTAATTTAGGAAGAAAAAGACTGGGTCCCAGTAATGCAAGTATCTTATTTCTATCAGAATCAAATCAATGAAATCATAACAATATATAATTTAGCTTAAGAATTGAAGAAGCTGGGCATGCGGCCAATCGAATAGTGTCGATCGCATCTCAGCAAAATCGACTCCCACACTCAGAAAAACATAGAGCTCAGATTATCATAGATCAATAGCAGCAGAGAGGGTTTGACCTGTAAGTAGATGAACGGCAAGACTGCGACTAGAAGGAGATAGCGGTAGTCGAAAGACAACTTCCGCATCCTTTTTTAGCCTTAAATTTTACTTCTGTCTTCGAGGAGAGTGAATTAGAGACAAATGGAAAGAGAAGACGAGGTTCTTTCCGATGAAAAGAAAAAAACCCCGCTCAACCGCACAAGTCCACTACCGGAGAATGGCCTAAAAATGAGCTGCGTGGGGGTGGGGTAAATTGCAATTTCCATGAGACAAAATTATATATATATATATATATATATATATATATATATATTTTATTTATGGTAATTTTTCTTTATTAATATATCAATAGTAAGATAAATATAAATAGTTTACATATAAATTTTATAATATTGTAAAATTATTATTTGTACTATATTTATATTTATCTATATATCTATATATAAAGAGATTAACATTTACTACTGTTGTCAAACGAAAATTAACAACTATATAATCGACAGGGATTTGTAGTAAACATAAGATAAATCAATGAAGGCTTATATGAACAGTGAAAGGAGACATAATTTTTCTGAGTATTATTGTATGCGTGTCCTCGCTGATTGGAGAACTGTTTTTCTCCTTTTATATTTATTTACAACATTTATCTATTATGTAATCATTACATGAGAATAGTCAACGGCGGCTGATTGCCATTCATCCTGGTAACGTGCCACTTGGCCAGGTATAATGATGAGTTGTGCTGAGTTGGCACCGTCTCTTGGTGTCGGTTTAGCAAGTCATAGATATCGGTTCGTGTTGTTATAACCGATATGTCGTATCCGACATGTAGTAACCGACATGTCATAACCGACATGAAATATCGGTCGATTGATGACGATGTCGGTTCTTGATGAATTTGTACCCGAAATATGATTGTCTTGAGACTAGTGCTAGAACCTTGAGATCTGTAAAGGCATCATCTACTTTATACGACTTCAATCATCCTTCTATTGAACATAAGCATCTGATCAACATCGCCTAATTCGGTTTACTGAAAATGATGTCAACAAGGTGGCCCCCAGCATTAATGGCTGTCTTGGAAAAGACGGGCAGTGATGCTGAAAATTTCCTGATAATCACTTAATGTTGAGTAAGTGAGACATATCGGTTTTGCAACCGTTTCTCCGATATCTTTACACTTGGCAGAAATAACGCTGAAAGTTGAAACGACGCAATTCATTAAAATTAATTGCAACGTTTACTGATAGGGGTAACAGTCTTTTTATTAGGCCACGTAACCGTTGATAATAGACACGATTCTCAAGAGTTGTGTCGACTCGCGAATTAAGAACGTTCGGTCCACGCGCCCCTACTTCTTTTGGTTTCCAACGGTCGCTACTAAATTTAGGGTTTAGTATAAATAGGAAATCTTCTCTTGAGATTCACTTTACTTTGACCTTCTTCTTGCAATCGTCTTCTTTGTTTTTCTTTCGAATTCATCGCCTTTCAACTGTACTCAAAGCATCCCAGATCTGCGAACTACTTTTTGTGGTAAGAATTCTTTTTTTTTCTTTATCTTGATTATTTATTTCGTCCCCTTTCTTTTTTTCTCGACATCATGAGTGTATCGTGGGCGTCTTCTGGTGACGATGAACTGGATGTTATGATGATCAACATGGTCCACTCCGGGGAGATGGAATTGTTGTCCGAGTATAATCGGTGGGACCCGATATTTGTCAAACGGTTGAATATTCGGCTAAACGACAGCGAGGGGGACAAAATCGTAGAGAAAAATGCCATTGATGACTCAAGATTCTGGAGGCGACCCATTAGGAGATGGCCGGACCCCGAACTTACATCCCATGGCGAACCAAGTATATTTACTGATGCCGACGTTGTTATGCTGCGGAGTGAAATCCGAGTTCCTACGTCGGTACACTTGTTTGCTCCATACCCAGGTGAGAGGATTACATGTCCTCCACCCAACTGCGTCGGTGTGTTCGCTGAGAGTCTGAGATCAGGGTTGCGATTCCCTTTGCCGCGCATAATCACTGAATACTTGCGGGACTGGGAGTTTCCGATATGCCAGATCGCTCCAAATTCATGGAAGCGGATTATTGGACTGCTGGTTCTCTTCGCCGAAAAGAATTGGGATTTACCGTCGGCAAAGGATATGAGGAGTATGTTTACATTCTGGAAAAGCCCGGATAGAAAAGTATCAGATCCACTTCTCACTTTTTCCATTGTCGGTAAACCCCAGCCAAGAGTCAAGGTTGGCGAGTTAATAATGGAGGTCCCCGACACATTACACGGCTTCCAAGAGGAATGGTTGTGGGTCGGTGGGGATTGTCAGTGCCCCGACTTCGCTAATGATCTTCTTGCCGATGGGACAAGTATCCCAACGACTATTAAATCTGGTTATTGTAAGTTGTTCACCATTTTCTCCATTTCGGCTATTAATATCTTGTTTTTTGTTCCCGCTAACAGGTGGACTTTTGTGACCTTGTAGCAAAACCAACGGGAAAGAGAGAACCCAAGTTCGAAGGCTTACTGTACGATCGGGTGGACAAGTTATTCGAAGTCTCTCATAATAAACGACGATATCAGCGACTCGTGAAGGATTCCCTATTAGAGCTAGCTGGTTTATCTCCCGGGATACTTGACTCTTCATTTCAACCAGGTAATTTTCTCGCTTACTTTGTTTTATCGCTCGTATGGATGAGGTCGGTCTAACTTTGAATTTGTTGTAACAGTCTATTATCCACTGCTGGGATACTTCGGTTTTGGAGATCCCGTAGAGGCAGAAGAACATCGGAGGCGTAATCCAAATTTTGATTTGAAGAACAAGGTCGGAAAAAACAAAAACCTTCGATCAACAGAGATGGCCGGGCGCATGAACCTTCTGAAGTCATGGAAGAAGAACCCCAACCGTTCTCAAAGTGCTGTTGGTGAACCATCGTCTACAAGGGTGGAACCGACACCGGCGATCGTAAGTGAGCCGTTGGTTACCGACGTCCCACCACTTGACGTTGCTCCGATTCAACAAGTGATGACGTCGGTAGAGGAACCCACTGTGTTGACCGACATCTCGCGAGAGGTGTCGGAACAAATGTAGTCCAACGACGTAAGAGATCTAGTGTATCTCATGTGGCCGAAAGAATTAAGAAGAAGCCGAACACTGGCGCTGGCAAAGACAAGGAGGAGGAAGAACCTGAGATCATCTTGAGGGACTCCTTCCTCAAGGTTATTGAGAAAAAGGCGGCGGAGTTGATGTTGCCGGAAGGCGTGTTTGACCCTTGGTTCTCGATGTTCCAAACGGTCGCTGAGCCAAAAGTAACAATTAACCATCGGGTCCCCAGTGAGGCGGTGAAGGCGGCGAAAGTTCCGCTGATGTCATGGGACCCAAAGACTCACGCCGAAATCGCGTCTCTGCCCGACGACCAAAAGTTTAGCTATGCCCGGGGTTGTTTGGGACGGGCACTGGTTAGCTTCATCGCGGCTGAAGAAAGTTATAAGGGCAGAGTACATGAGCTTGACGAGAAGCAGCATGAGTTGAGCTTGAAGGAAGGTGCCATAGCGTCCTTAGAGGATGAAAAGTCTCGTTATGAGGCGACGATGTCGGAAAAAGATGCTCAATTAAAAGCGGCACAAACTGAGGTGGGCGCCTTGAAGACTGAAAGGGAAAATCTCTTACTGGCGCATGACCTTATGTCGGTTCAGCTGGCCAAAGTCAAAGAAATGGCCAAAGAAAAAGATGAACAGCTCATGAGGTTAAGGGCTGAGCTTCAGGTTGTCCGCAAGGACCGATCTGAGAAGGATGCCAAACTGATCCGATGTCGCGAGGCCCATGAGACTGCTATGAGCAAACTTCGTCAGGAAATGACAGCTGCAGCCGAACTCAAATTCCAGGAGGGTATGGACGTCGGTAAGAAGACTGTGGCAGAATCCGACAAGGCGTCGAGTGCAGACGTAATAACCGAGTAGGATTTAGAGCTAAACGTCGCACTAACGTTGCGCTGGGTGATTGACAGGGTGGAAAACGGCGTCTACACCATTGATGAGTTGCGTATCTTCCTCCTACATAAGATGGAGAAGCATGGTCTTAATCCTGAGATGAAAAGCGCCCATATCCCAGCAGATCAAGATGAGCGGGATTTTGCCGACCGACTTCTAAAGCAGAAGGAAAGTCAGATGCTGGAGTTGGATATGGTGCCTTTGTTGGAGGAACGCAAAGCCAAAATTCGTCGGGCGTTCATTGATATGGTCCTTGAGGTGGAAAAGGCCAAGAAACCCGAAATGGCAAATATATGTGTGGAGGCAATTGCCGAGGCCTTTGTCGTCGAGACACTCGAAGGGTTATCTGACGAAGAACTCCTGGGCGCAATTACCAGCTTCGCCCTACGAAAGGTGGCAGAGGACGATGCCAAGGCCAAATGATGGGTGGTTGAACCAGTCCCCTCCGACGACGATCGCGTTTTGCATGAGGATGATGATGTCGTCATCATAAAAGAGAGTGATGTCGTCCGAGCACTGGAGGAAAAGGAAGAAGAGGTGATTCAACGCTTAAGCCAGAGGTTTATTGATCATCTGGATGCTGCAGATAAAGGGAAAGATGACGCCGGGAACCTTCACTTTTCAACAACTGGAGGGGCGTCGTCATCAGGGACGAACAAAGATGAATGAGATCCCATATTAGTTGTTTGTTTTTATTTTCTTTTTCGTATTTTGAATGTAATGACGATCTCTCATTATAAATGAAATTTAATGTTTTAATTTAATTTCGTGTTTTATGAATGCATTGTTTTGACATTTACTGTATCAAGTCAAAACATGTCGGAGGAAGATAAACAGACGTTTAATGGATCATGCTCGTAATTACTCCGACGCGATATTTAATACTCTTTGGTGTCGGCACAATTTATAGTTTATCCGACATCTGCAAACTCTTTATTGGAACAAATCATAAAAGACTTGCTTTTTACTGTAAACATTTATTGTGAGCTCATCAAATCAACGTCGGGATTTGATATTATAGAGCATAAGCCTCCCCAAACCAACTTCAGGGCTTGGAAGTATCCGGCTTTGTCGCGTTTGGCCAGGTCATACCAGCTTCAGGGTATGAAACACGTTTAGCCTTAGCAACGAGGACCGATTTATTGTGGTCCGAGTGATCGAACAAATTACAGAGGTTCGTCACGCAAACTTTATTGATAGCAAAATGTGGTTCTTGTACAGGAGTAGAACAAAAACTTTTTACACGTCAAGGACAGAACTTTGGCCTTCAAGCTTACTGGTAGTACTTCTTCAGATAGGTTGTGTGCCAGGGATATTGAAGGGGAACACCATCTAGAGTTTCGAGTCGGTAGGTACCATTAGAAATTAGACGATTTACTTTAAAGGGTCCTTCCCACTTCGGTTGTAACGGGCCGACATTGGCCCCAGTGACTCTTTTCAGTACAAGGTCTCCTTTGACAAATGAGCGTGGCTTGAGTCTTGAGTTGATGTACTTTTCACTACGTCGTTTATAAGCGGCATTCCGAATTTTAGCATCAGCCCGTAACTCATCGACCAAATCGAGACTGGCTTTCAAGTTTGCCGAGTTGGTTTCTTCGGAGAAGTGAGTGACCCGATATGTCGGAGAAGCCAGTTCAACCGGTATTACAGCCTCAGTCCCGTATGCCAACGAAAACGGAGTTTCCCCAGTCGAATTTCTTGTCGTCGTCCAGTAAGACCAGAGGACATAAGGTAATTCATCAGGCCATGATCCCTTTGCAGCCTCGAGCCGAGTTTTCAGACCATTCTTGATAATCTTATTTACGGCTTCTATCTGTCCATTAGCTTGCGGATGATAAGGTGACGAGAAGAAGTGCTTGATGCCGTAATCTTCACAAAAGCTTTCAAATCGCTTCCCTTCAAACTGACGACCGTTGTCGGTTATGATGGAGTTCGGAATTCAAAACCGACAAACGATTTATTTCCATACAAAATCGATCATCTTCTGTTCCGTTATAGTTGCGAGTGGCTCAGTCTCTACCCATTTGGTAAAGTAATCAGCAGCCAATATTGCAAACGTACCCCCCCCTTTTGCTGTTGGAAGTGGGCCGATCAAATCAATCCCCCATTTTGCAAACGGCCACGGGCTATATATTGACTTGAGAAGTTCAGGATGTTGATTAACGTTAGGAGCGAATATCTGGCACTTGTGACATTTTCGCACCCAGTCTGCGGCATCTTTCCTGATAGTCGGCCAGTAGTAGCCCTGTCGGAGAATTTTGTGGGATAAGGCTTGAGCTCCTTGGTGGGTACCACAGACTCCTTCGTGTACTTCTTGAAGAACTCGTTGGGCGTCAATTTCTGACAAACACTTAAGCAACGGAATGGAATATCCACGCTTATATAACGCTCCCTGATCAATAGTGAAATAAGCAGCACGAACACGAAGAGTGCGAGCTTCTTTTGGGTCTGCAGGTATGACCCCGGTTTGAAGATAGTTGATGATTGGATCCATCCACGTCAGATCTGAGGTTGGTGAAGCAGCGTCAATCATGACGACGTCGGTAGAAACTGTTGATGAGGTCGCCTGTTGAGTAATTTGCACGAACTCGACATTATTCAAATCGGTCGATGAGGCCAAACGTGAAAGAGCATCTGCCTGAATATTGGATGATCGAGGTATATGCTCCAACGTCATTTTGAATCGTGTCAGCTTCTTCTTTACGAGATCAAAATAAGGCAATAATCGTGGTTCTTTAACTTCGTAAGTGCCATTGATTTGGCTGACTAGCAACTGAGAGTCAGAAAATATTCGGAGAGAAGAAACATTCATGGATTCAGCAAAGCGTAGGCCTGATAAAAGGGCCTCGTATTCGGCTTCGTTATTGGTGGCCGGGAAAGTGAATGCTATAGAGTAACAAAACACCTGTTGTTCAGGACTAACTAAAACAATTCCTCCTCCAGCTCGTATAGCAGTGGACGATCCATCGATGTAGAGAGTCCATGTCGAATCTTCAACGGATGCATTGACAGTGGGAGTAAATTCAGCAATGAAATCAGACAACACTTGAGCTTTGATAGCGGTTCGTGGACGGTATTGAATATCAAACTGTCCCAGTTCTATCGCCCACTTAATCATTCTTCCCGACGTGTCAGGTCGGTGAAGGACTTGTCGGAGAGGGTATGTTGTAAACACGATAATTGAATGTTCCAAAATATATGGGCGCAACTTCCGTGCAGCGATGATCAGAGCAAAGGCTAACTTCTCTATATACGGATATCGCAATTCAGCGTCATGTAAAGCCTTGCTAATGTAATATATAGGGAACTGTTGAAGCCCGTCTTGTCGTATAAGAGCAGCACTAACAACAACGTCACTTACACCAAGGTACAAATACAGAGGTTCATCAGGAAGTGGTTTCTGCAACGTCGGTAACCGTGAGAGAACTTCTTTGATGTTGTCAAAAGCATTCTGACATTCTACGGTCCATTCAAACGGCTTCTTCTTTTTGATAGCGTCAAAGAACGGCTTGCAATGATCTGTCGACTTTGAAATGAATCGATTTAGAGCTGCCAGTCGACCAGTTAAAGCTTGGACACCCTTAATAGATGTCGGGGGAGCCAAGTCAAGTATGGCTTGAATCTTGGCAGGATTGGCTTCAATCCCTCTCTGACTCACCATGTATCCTAAAAACTTCCCTGATCCAACTCCAAAAGTACACTTCTTAGGATTGAGCACCATAGAATACTCTCGGAGAATGTCAAAGACCTCGGAAAGATGGGCGATGTGATCAGAGGCCTGTTCCGATTTCACTAACATGTCGTCCACGTAAACTTCCATCGTGTGACCGATCAAACGAGCAAACATCTTATTGACCAACCTTTGGTATGTGGCGCCTGCATTCTTCAATCCAAAAGTCATCATGACATAGCAATAAAGACCTCGGGCTGAGTAGAACCACGTATGTTCAGCATCATCAGGGTACATGGGAATTTGATTGTAACCGGAATAGGCGTCCAAAAAACTCATGAGTTGATGTCCCGATGTAGCATCTACCATGTCATCAATGTGTGGAATTGGATAGCTATCTTTCGGGCATGCTTGGTTCAAATCTGAGAAATCTATACACAGACGCCAAAGGCCGGTGGCTTTCTTGACCAGGACAGGATTCGATATCCATGTCGGGTATTTGGCTTCTTTGACGAACTTATTGTCTATGAGTTTGTTTACTTTTTCTTCAAGGGCCTTCTGGCGATCTGGGCCGAATTTCCGACGTTTCTGAATAACAGGCTTGACGGTTTTGTCCAAATTCAAGCGGTGACACGCTTTCTGCGGGTCAATTTCTTTCATGTCTTCATGCTTCCAAGCGAATACATTGGAGTTTGACTGAAGAAACTGAATTAAGCTTGACCGTATGGGTTCTTGAAGGTTAGCTCCAATGCGCAGTGATTTTTCCTGAGTCGATCCATCCACGTAAATGGTTTCGACATCTTCAACTGGTTCCGCTCGGACATGATGATTTCCATCTTTGAACTGCATCCGTGGATCCATATCTTCGTGTATTCCTATGTCTTTCTCATGAAAAGGTTGCTCTTGATCAAGGGTTTCAATTAATGTTTTGGGCAAAACCGACGTCATAGGGACATCGGTATCTGCAAGAGGAATGTCGGTAGCTGCCCGAGGCATGTCAGTATCGGGAGCGAACTGATCAGTTCTTTCAGCATTAAGCGTTGGGTTGTTCAACCCAATAGAGTTATCAGTATCCTGCTCTTCAATCATATGAAAGTTTCGCGAGGTTGAAAGCAACATCAGACTCCGGGCTTCTCGTTGATCTCCGTAATGAGTGCCTTCTCCTTCAATAGTGGGGAACTTCAGGGCATAATGGAAAATTGACACAGCAGCACAAAGTTTGTAAAGTGCAGTTCGCCCTATTACAGCATTATATTCATTCTGGACATCCAAGACTTTGAAAGTCTCCATAATAATCTTGGATTTTGGTCCAAAGCCACCAAACCGAATAGGGAGCAATATTTCACCGACAGGGCAAGAAATGCTTCCATTGAAACCTTGAATTTGGTCGTTGCAAGGCCTAATGTCTGCTGGGTCCAAACCCAATTTCTTGAAAGTACGGAGCATCAAAATACTTGAATAAGCTCCTGTGTCGACCAAAATCCGATGAACATGAATCCCTCCAATCGGGGCTGTTATAATAAGGGCGTCGAAATGAGGATGGGCGAATAGATTGGCATCTTCGATACTGAACATGATAGGGCAATTTCGTTTATTGATGGTATCTCGAAGATCAACATTCATGGCTCGTTTCTCGGCATTTTGTGCCTCCCGGGCATAGGCTTTGACTTTCTGTCGAGAAGTATCCAGCTGTTTGTTATTGGAATTGACTCGAGGTATGCAATGTGAGGAGTCTAAGGCGTCATGTGTCCGGGATTTCCTGCAATTATCAGTCGAGGTTCCGACATGAGTAGAAAACGTGA
>CACSLK010030184.1:16002253-16022805 GCA_902706635.1 Striga hermonthica | reverse complement strand
ATTCAAGCGATGACATGCTTTTTGTGGGTCAATCCCTTTCATGTCTTCATACTTCCAAGCGAATACGTCAGAGTTTGACTGAAGGAACTGAATTAAGCTTGACCGAATGGGTTCTTGTAGGTTAGCTCCAATACGCAGTGATTTTTCTTGAGTCGATCCATCCACGTAAATGGTTTCGACATCTTCAACTGGTTCAGCTCGGACATGATGATTTCCATCTTTGAACTGCATCTGTGGATCCATATCTTCGTGCATTTCTGTGTCTTTCTCATGAAAAGATTGCTCTTGATCAAGGACTTCAGTTAATGTTTCAGGCAAAACCGACGTCATAGGGATATCGGTATCCGTAAGAGAAATGTCGGTATCTGCTCGAGGCATGTCGGTATCGGGAGTGAACTGATCATTTCTTTCAGCATTAAGAGTTGGGTTGTTGAACCCAATAGAGTTTTCATTATCCTGTTATTCAACCATATGAAAGTTACACGAGGTGGAGAGCAACATTAGACTCCGAGCTTCTCATTGATCTCTGTAATGAGTGTCTTCTCCTTCAATGGTGGGGAACTTCAGGGCATAATGGAAAATTGACACAACAGCACGAAGTTTGTAAAGCGCGGTTCGCCCTATTACAGCATTATATTCATTTTGGACGTCTAGAACTTTGAAAGTTTCCATAATAATCTTGGATTTTGGTCCAAAGCCACCAAACGGAATAGGGAGCAGTATTTCGCCGACAGGGCAGGAAATGCTTCCATTGAAACCTTGAATTTGGTCGTTGCAAAGCCTAATGTCTGCTGGGTCCAAACCCAATTTTTTGAACGCGCGGAGCATCAAAATACTTGAGTAAGCTCCTGTGTCGACCAAAATCCGATGAGCAGGAATCCCTCCAATCGGGGCTGTTATAATAAGGGCGTCGGAATGAGGATGAGCAAATAGATTGGCATCTTCGATACTGAATGTGATGGGACAATTCCGTTTGTTGATGGTATCTCGAAGATCAACATTCATGACTTGTTTCGCGGCATTTTGTGCCTCCCGGGCATAGGCTTTGACTCTCCGTCGAGAAGTATCTAACTGCTTGTTATTGGAATTGACTCAAGGTATGCAGTGTGAAGAGTCTAAAGTGTCATGTGCCCTGGATTTCCTGCAGTTATCAGTCGAGGTTCCAACATGAGTAGAAAACGTGAAAACCTCCTTATCGTTTGCACGAGCTCTTTTCGAAATAACGGGTCGGTTATCATCATCTTCATCATCGGAAAGATCCAAAGGCCTTCCTTTCCGACGATTATCGAAAATTCGGAACTTTTGAAGCTGAGGTTGTCCAATTAACCGTAAGAGTGCTGACAAAAGGCCGAGACACTCATCGGTATTATGGCCCGGAGACTTATGATATGCGCAGTATCGAGTTTTGTCCAGCTTGTCTTCAGGGGTTCTCACGGGTCTCGGGTCTGGAATGATACCTTTTCCTTTCAGTTCTTCATATATGGTGGCCGCTCCGGCGGAATAAACGGCCTGATAGCATGTCCTAACATTATCTGAATACTGATCACGAGCAGCCCGAGACTCTGGAGTATTTTCATATCCTTTGGAGAAATTCCGAAACTGTGCTTTCCCAAAGTTCTTCTTGTTCTTCTTTTTAGCGTCCGGTTCAGTCTTGTTTTCTTTCACCGAGAAGTCGAAACTAGGAACCGACATCGATTCCTCGGCAATAATAAATTGTTGAGCTCGCACAAGAAATTCTTGAAACGTAGCAGGTTTATTTTGGCACAAGGTCCAGCGAAACATTGAGTTGGGCTTCAGTCCAGCGATGGCGGTTACTAACAAGGTTTCAGGGTGACAAGGCTCCATGTTCTGAATTCGATCGTTGAACCGAGACACGTAGTCCTTAACAGTCTCGTCGTCCTTTTGCACGATGTTGGTAATTGATTCTTTTGGGATGAGACAAATTTGAGCTCCGATAAAGTGCGATCGAAAGGCCGCACGTAACTGTTGCCACTTCCAAATTGAATGAGGTGGAAGAGTATAGTACATTTTTGTGCTCGTGGCCCCAATGTAAGCGAAAACATCCGACATCTCAAAGCATCTGAAGCACCATGCAAATCCATCCAGGACGTATAATGGCCCAAGTGTGCATCTGGATCTGATGTTCCATCATGCATGCCAATTTGCGGGATTTTTACCTTAACAGGAAGTGCCTCCGCAGTAAGTTCCGGAGCTAAAAGTGAATCTGCTTCAACAATGACATTTCCCGACGTCGAGAGATGTCGGGGGGAATCCTCCTGTGACTTCTGTCGAGTCTCGAGTTCGGCCAAACGTTTACGAAGAGTTTCAATTTCCTCTAGACTCTGCCTCGAAATATGGTTCCGTTCAATTTGGCACCGTAAATCTTCACGAGCGTGAGGCACTGATGAAGTGGGTCTGGGACGTGGCGAAATCCTTTGGTGATGAGCAGAGTGGCTTTCAGCAGTCATTTCTTGTACATGAGGCTCCTCCGGGGCTTGGTTATTCGTTATTGGATTAGCATTCACACGAGTTAACTCTTCTCGACGTGGAGAAGTATGGTGGGGTTGTGACGTAGCATGGGATGTCGCCGCATGCATTTTGTGGTCATGACGAGTATGATTTGGATGTTCTGGTGGGTTAGTAGTTAACGGTGTTGATAATGGTAGCGTACTCGAGTTTCTGGGCATGGCTCGAGCTATCAACGAGGTTAAACCTTGAACAAACTCCGGGTTTTGAAGAAAGTTCGTGATGTTCGTGACCGGAGGAGGTGGTGTTGAACGCCGCGGAGAATGGTTAGTCGATTGGCTCTGGCCAGGATGAGTTGTGTGGTCTCGACCAGACTGCGACATGGTGGCTTCAAGCGTAAGAATGGCTTTAACAGCGAAGGTTAACTTCAAAACGTGATTTGCGCCCTTCCTCTAGCGCCAAACTGTTGTCAAACGAAAATTAACAACTATATAATCGACAGGGATTTGTAGTAAACTTAAGATAAATCAATGAAGGCTTATTGAACAGTGAAAGGAGACAGAATTTTTCTGAGTATTATTGTATGCGTGTCCTCGCTGATTGGAGAACTGATTTTCTCCTTTTATATTTATTTACAACATTTATCTATTATGTAATCATTACATGAGAATAGTCAACGGCGACTGATTGCCATTCATCCTGGTAACGTGCCACTTGGCCAGGTATAATGATGGATTGTGCTGAGTTGGCACCGCCTCTTGGTGTCGGTTTAGCAAGTCATAGATATCGGTTCGTGTAGTTATAACCGATATGTCGTATCCGACATGTAGTAACCGACATGTCATAACCGACATGAAATATCGGTCGATTGATGACGATGTCGGTTCTTGATGAATTTGTACCCGAAATATAATTGTCTTGAGACTAGTGCTAGAACCTTGAGATCTGTAAAGGCATCACCTACTTTATACGACTTCAATCATCCTTCTATTGAACATAAGCATCTGATCAACATCGCCTAATTCGGTTTACTGAAAATGATGTCAACAACTACAAATAGTTAGCAACAATTTTAGGACAAGATTTAATTCATGCTAATTTTCGAAAAATTTCTAAATATTTTCAAACAACATTAAATAAATAGCCTAAAATATTGACTTTTCATGCCATACCGCTACAAATAAACGGCAATCTCCAGACTTTTTGTTCAATTTGTTTCACATATTGATTTAAATATTAATTTTGGTATGAAGCCAACAATTGGCTCCATAGTAGAGTCAACATCTATATACAACAGTTAAATTTACCATATTCTCTGATTACTTAGAGCACCCACAATATTTTGAGTCTCTTAAAAAATATCATATGTCATGTAAAAAATAGACTTAGTCTATTAAAAAATATTTTCAAATGCAATTAAAAGTAGACTATGTATATTCTATTTTGGACCCCAAGTACAAACCTGAGCAATCATCATTTATTCATAATTTAATTTTTCTCATAATATAAAAAATATTTTAGAGCATTTTTATTGGTTGACAAATATTCTAGACCAAGTATTTTGTTTTTGCATTTGGTGACTTTTGGATTTTTTTTACTTGGGTTTGTTCATGTCATCCAGGACTTAAGTCCATTTATATACCACATATGTAAAATTGAACTCAATGTATTGTGGATGCTCTTAAATACCACTAATATAGTTTTATTAATATGGTATGGTTTACTTGTTGTATATAGAAGGTTGACTTTACTGTGGGGTCAATTGTTGGTTTCATAGCAGAACCGTTAAATCAATAGCCTAAAATATTGAGTTTTCGTTCCATACACGGCTAATGGTATGCAATTTCCTATTTGAGAATTTAGATCTCGTATCTCGTATCTAGTTGCAGGGGGCGTGGCCAAGACCAGCTGACTGCCTCCGCACAAGGGGCCTTGAAATATTTGCATTGACCTCGAAAGAAGGAGAGCGGCTAAACGATCGGACCAGACAGGTGCTAAACTCTAAACTAAAGCAGAATCCAAGCCTTTGTTATTATTTTTTATAATTCTATTGAGGACAGTGAGAACAAGCAAGGGATTGAGCAACTAGTGCGAAAGCCGTTGCGCGTTAGCGCATCCATTTTCTTGCTGCTTCGAAAAGTTTGTTCCGTTTTAAAAGGTTTGACTTGACCCCAGGTGCTTGGATTTTTGCACGACTAGGCTATTTTCCTTCTGCCTGTACTTTGAATTATGTCGTTTTTCCGTCGATTACGGGATTTCTTGAGTTGATGAATTTCTTTTTTAGAATCCCGTGCAAACAAAATAATTGAAACTTATTATCAATTTTTCATTGAAAAACACCGTAAAACAAAACTTCTTTCAATTTCTCTGCTCGAGAAGACCTTGCTTAGCTTACCAGTCAAAACGAATATGAATAATTTACATATTTGTTACGTCCTTTTTATCCGTCTTGTAAGGCACAAAAATGAGGTCTCATCTTCCTAACCCGTTTCTCTCTCCTTTTCTTCTCTTGCTTCTCCACATTTTTCTTCTTCTTTTTCCTTAATTTTTCCATCTTCTCAAATTCGCAACACAAAACAATCTCTTCTCCTCCTCTCAAATTTTCCTCCCCAATTTGTTATTCCTAAACTATGGGTTATTCGACGGGGGCGTAGGCCTGAACAAAATTGCCATCAAGTGGCGTATATTGTCCCTAGCGGGCCAGATCCTGTTAAAATAAGTGTTATGTATTATCATTATCTCAGATAGCACTTTTGTTAAAAATGTTATCTGATTAATATTATAGATAACACTTAATATAAACAAGTGTTATGTGAAGAACCATTCACATAACGTTTAGCATAAAAAGTATTATGTGAATGGCTCTTCATATAACACTTAGCGTAAAAAAAAGCGTTATGCGAAAGGCTTATCACATAACGATTAGTATAAAAAAGCGTTATGTGTACGGTTCTTCACATAACGCTTTTTAAGCGTTATATGAAGAATCGATCTTCAGATAACACTGATTCCGATAACGCTTAAAAGCATTATTGATGGTTGTCGAAACCAACAATAATAAATTTCTGCTTTTTTAAAATAACTGTAGTAGTGGTAAGCAGGGTCGTATCCACTAGGATTGACTAGACAAAGTATTGATGCAACTATTCGTCAAAGAAATAAAAATAAAAACGATGGGGGGTTTTTTATGATTTTATCTAACTAAGAAAATAAAATAAAATCTAGCTAGATACGAGAACAAAATGAGTGACTAGAAATAAAGAATATATCCAACCAAAGGAAAAACTCGTAGAGATGGTTCAACGATTCGATCATAGATACAAAGATATTTCTCCTATTCTCTATTAAACTGGTTATGGTTATTGGTACAACCTAACAACCTATCCTTCCTTACTTGTTCGATAATATTCAAGATACGATCTTCAATTATTTCTCTAATCAACAGACAACCCTAGATACGATCATATGATTTAATCTATCAACAGCAATAAGATCTAGAAGGACCACCATTCTAGCCAACAAACGCACATGTAGGATCATTTAGACTAGATCATATATCTCCTCAAGCATACAATCGAAAACCTTTAGTAATCAACTATGCTATTTGCCACCAATATTAGAACAATCAAACAATTACGGATTGAACCGTCCTAAATATCGATATGCGTTTCAACAATCAAACAAATGGCCAGTTTGCATCAACAAATCAAAACACAATTGGTAATGATCACAAGAGATATATAAATAAAAGAGAATAGGGAATAGAAATTCAATTAGATCTCACAAATCATGAAGAACCAAATCTAGAATAATCATTTGGCTGGAAAAATAATTTAATTATCCGTAAACATGTGAGAAGTCTCCCAATTATTCATGAAAAATAAAAGAAAAGAAGAAAAGAGAAGAAGAGAGGGGAGTGTAGCGTGAGGGAGAGAGCGAGAAAAATAATACCTAGCAGTCTGTTTTGTATAAAATAGTCTAATTATAATCCTAAAAGAAAATACGTAGAAAATAAGAGAGAGATCATTCTCTCTCCAAAATATCCTAATAAAATAATAATAGTCCATAAATAAATAAATACTCCTAAAAAGTTTTATTAGTTTTTTTCCAACTTGAGACTCCTTCCTTCTTCCAACTCTTGTAGGAAATTAGCGTGCCCACGCCTTAGCTCAAATTCGTCTCTTTCGCCCTCCAATCATCATAAAATTCCAAATTCTGAGATATCCTACAAAAATTGTAGAAATCAATTAAAATCAATAATTAAGCTCAAATAAACACAAAAAAACCATGGAAAACATGACAATTAACATGCCAAGAATACGACTTATCAGTTATCTGACGCAAAAAAAAGCGCCATCTGAAGCTTTTTTGGCGTAGTGAGATGGATTCGAGACTTAAGATTGGGTTGTTGTTCATGGGACCCGGATTTGTAAAGAAATCAACACAGGAGAAAAAAAAAACACGATTAAAATCTGAATTCCTTTATCGGTAAATTTTTTATGTCTTCTCTCGAGGTTGTGTACGTTTATGTGTAGGAATAAGTTTACTTATTAGGTTGAATTTTTTTTTAAATGAGTTATTTCTTTATTTTCTTAATTATTTTAAAATAAACATAAATTCTAAAGGATCCATTAACTATAATTTTCTTGAGTTCATAAAATAAATTGATAACTAGTTTTATTTTATGCGTGTAAGGTGTTCGATATCGCTTCTTCTCCGCCGAAACATAACCCCAAAATCCCCAAACTCTCTCGCTTCTTCTCATCGCTTCTTCGCCACCGCCAGCCTTCCATAGTCGCCATCGGGCTTAGCCGGCGGTCTCCGGACCTTGGCCTTTTGGTTTCTGCCCCTAATTTTTTCCGCTCTTTTTCCACATTCCATGGAGCCGGGCTTCGCCCCGTGCGACTGTTCGTCGCCTTTTCCAGCGTCGACGCGTCTCAATTGCTCGGCCTCTTTCTTGGTCAGGTAATTGGGGCGTCATTGATGTTCAAGGTCGTCTCCCATTGTTCTCGGCGTCGAGTTGCAGGGGTCATCGTGTTCTCTCTTCTGCCAGTGGTGTTGGCTGTAGTGGCGATGCGAAGGTGCGGTGGCCTTGGGCAGATTCCAATCGGTTCGGGGTTGGGTGCTGCAGTCGCGGAACCTTTTTGTCCATCCGGGGCATTCTAGTGTGGTGTCGTGGAGTGAGGTGGCTTGGTGCTATTCCGGGATTAGGGTTTCGGCACCGTTAGGCAACCAAGTGGTTTGGACAATTTCGGGGTCAGTTTTTATGGCTGCGGGATTCACAGGTGCTTCGTTTCTGCTGGTTAGGTTTGGTGTAGCTTCTTTGGAAGGGCTCGTTTATTTTTTTATTGTGTTTTGTTTGTTTGGTAGTTTCATATTTCTGTTATGTTCTTTTGTTTGTTTGTTTCGTTAGGTCTCGTGTTTTTGGTTTGGGCCGTTGGCCTCAGTGATGATTCTCCTGTTGGGAGCTAGTAGATTCTCCTGTTGGGAGCTTCGTAGTTATTCTGGTAGTTTTAGTTTGTGTTTTGTTTTGGGATTTAGCGTTGCTAGCGTCGGATTTAGGCGGTCTTCGGACCAGTCCTCCCAGTTTATTCAGCTTTTGGCTGCGGCTCTAAGTTGTAATTTGCACATTTGTGCGTTTTGATCTGTAAAAATCTATGTCGTTTCGGGAGAAGAAAAAAAAACTAGTTTTATTTTAGAAATATATTATATGAATAGGTTCAATTATTTGAGTCAATTTATTTTCTAATTACTTTAATATTATTTGTTTAATTATGAAATAATTTTTGTAAATGATAATAAAACTTTTCAATTGAACCATTTTTGTTGGTATTTTTCTTATGTTATACAATTTTCTTTATGTATTTTGATTAACTTGAAATGGTGGATTCCTCACTTTTAAAAGATTTATAATTATTTATTTGGCTAAATACTAATTTCATAAATATTTATATCAATATTATATATATATAGAGTGGAGTAAGAGAGAAAACCTATTTATCAAAAATAGTAACCCAAAAATTTGGGCAAACATTTATTGCATACAATTTTAGGATTTTTTTTTAAATAAAAACATACAATATTAATTTGAGAATTTTTTAAACATAAAACCGAATATACATTTAATGCGTCCTATATATTTTAGGTATAAAATTCGAATAAGTATTTAATTTATTCCTCAAATGTTGGGTATACACTATTTTGAAATTCAAAATGAAGGTTTTGTTTAATCCTCCATACAATTTGCAAGGCATATAACTCTTTCAGATTATTCTTTTTTATTTTTAAATTTTAAATTAATAAAGATATATTTAAAGTATCTTAAAAAATTGGGGTTTGTTTAATATTCAAACATACAATTTTGAAATTGATTGGATACACATATGAGAGACCGAAAAGGATAAATCAAATAATTCATGAAGGTTTTTTTACAATTTTAAATTAATTGCAATTCAAAATAAAATCGAATTGCAACACGTAAAATATAAAATGTAAAATAAATTAACATTTATTACATCCTACAAAATTATGTTGTGTTTAATCCTCCATACTATTTGCAAGGCGCATAACTCTTTTGGGTTATTCTTTATATATATATATATATATATATATATATATATATATATTCTACAATTTTAAATTAATAAAGCTCTTGGTATATACCAATTATGTAAGATATTCTGAATGGATTAGGTATTTGAAATAAATACAAATTCGTTTCAGGTTAAAAATTTCAAAATTTATATTTTGAATTTCAAACGTGTAAATTTATATGCTCTTGTTTCGCGTGTAACGAATATAAAGGGATTGGAAATATTAGTATGTGAAAATAAAGAGTTGCCCAATAATTAAACTACTAATGTTGTGTATATGATTGTTATTTTCTCGTTATAAATTTTTTAATTAATTATGCATCTTATAAAATAATATTTCACAAATAAAAATAGCTCGTGATCGCACAGGTCACGCTCTAGTTTATCAATATAAATATTACCACATAAACATATATAGTAGTTGTTAAAAAATTATACAAAGAAAAAAATACATGAACTAGCTCGGATTTGGCTTTAGTTCAGTCCAGATAGAAAAACATTATCTCAAACTATTTTAATTTTAGTTTTGTCATAAAAATTTGAAATGTTAATTCACAAAGCTTAGATTTTAGCAAGGTGTATTTTATGAAAATCCAAAGTAGTATTTTATTTTTAATTAGTAGTCAACTTGATTAGACTTTTTGTGAGTTTGGATTCACATTTAAGTGAAATTGCGAGTGATGTAGAGCAACCTATTGGATAGTTGACGTGCCACTAGAACAATTTTCTCATGGAAGGTACACATATATTGACTATGTCTGTATATTTGCAAAGCTTTAACAATAAATATTTTAATTTTGATGTCGTTACAGTTCATTCTACGACATAAATATTTACTTTTTACAGTGGCATTCACAATCAAGCACATCTAAAAAACAATTTAAAATTTACATTGTAGTTAAACGGTTGTCTTTGAAAAACAATAACTTGAGTATATAAGTTGGAGCTACGTGATTGGCAAAAGTTGTATAGCGTAGGCATTAAATAATGTTGGTTTATGTACTTGTTCTTGTTAAGAATTTAAAATGATGGTATTTTCAATGATACATTTTGAGTTTAATAAATGTCATATTATATTATAATATCAAGATTCACAACAAAAGAATATATATTTATATAACCTACGATAACTTTCTTACATAAAAATCTTTCATTAGCTGGTTCGCTCATTCAAATTTGTTACTACATGTTAATTCATAATCCAATAAAATGTCTCTTGTGTGAATTGTTCTTCTTCTTTTATGTGGTAGTGCTAATGTAATCTCTTCTAACTTATTTATTCATATAACCATCAAGTTCTACATATAAGACAATCAAAATACAAAACAAAGTTGTTGTCCCAAGTGCGGTTATTTTAGCAAACTAGTCAACAACAAATCGCAGGTGACCTTGTTTGGTTAAAGATTCAATAGTGTCGTCAAACATCTCTTCAATTGATTTGAATTTCATTCCTAATCCCTTTAGTTTGGAGACATCCAATTCATAATACGGCCTGTTGAGTTTCTGAAACCTGTTTGCAGGAAAAAATGATGATACATAACTTTATTTTCTTACATAAAAAGTTAATTGATAGTTATTTAAAGTCATATTAGCCTTCAGTAATGAATAAAACAGAGCTAAAGTTGATCTAGAGAATAAAACCTTTTTGGAATTGGCAATGTAGGATAACGTGTTGATAGAATTAAGGAAAGTTTGTCATTGTCAAGAACAATTGAGCTGCAGAGATAACGTCCATTTGCATTTTCATTCTCATACAACATAATGTGGCTTACTGCAACATCATCAATATGAACATAACCCATTCTCCCATGCCATTCGAACTTTTTCGTCTCTCCTACGCAAAGGTATGTGTATATATTCAATTTATCACTATATTGCACAATCATACGAAATTAAAACAATGTGAGATATTCATGTAGAAAACGATATATAAGACAAGAAATAAGGAAGGAAAGAAAGAAATGAAGAAGGTCATGATATTTATTATATGTATGAACTTTTATATGGAAATCAGTAGAATACTTATTTTTCACCTTTGAGTAAGCCAAGTACATCAGATGCAGTAGAACACAAAACAGGCGGCAGACTTGGCCCAATCACAAATGAAGGGAGGATGGTCACAAGGTCAATTTTATTTTCTTTACAGAATTTCCATGCTGCCTGTTCAGCTAGAGTTTTGGACAATACATACCAAATCTAACAAACATGAATGTTTAATTAGCAGTATCAGAAAAGCCTTTATTACATAGAAGAAAGAACAAAATTAAATTTGTTTACATGTATTTCCCCATGAAAATATGATTAGTAATCTAATTATAGGAGTATTGGTAAATATGTATACCTGAAGTCTCTCACACAATTCCTCGGAGCTCCATGAAAACTCGTCTAGTGGAATAGAAGGGTCAAAATCATCCTTAACCCTTATTGTCAAAGAAGACGAGGTAAGAACCACACGCCTCAAAAATGGATTCTTTTTGCACGAACGCAACACATTAAGTGTTCCATCAATTGCTGGTTGTAGTATTTCAGCCTGTATAAACTCCATTTAATTAAGAAAAACAATACATTTTTTTTAAAAAAAAAAAAATAGAATAACTTGTAAATATGCAATATTAATATAAATAGATTGTATACATGCCTTGGGATCAGAAGTAGGTAACCCTAGCACAGGTGAGGCAGTGTGAAAAACTCCACAACAACCCATAATTGCATTGTCGAAGCTACCCTCCACCATAAGATCACCACTCGTTAGTTTTAGTCTCTCTTTTGCTCCTTCCAACTTCAATAAATGTCCAACTCTTTTGTCGTCATTTGGATCTCTAACTGTCCCAATGACATAATACCCAGATAAAAGAAGACGTTTGATCAACCATGAGGCCAGAAAACCAGCTGCACCTGTCACACATACTTTGCGGTTCACATCAACTATAGTTGAATCCATGCTTCTTTACAAAACTATGATCTAGATAAAAGATTTAGTTTATTTCATGTACATAATTCGACAAGCCATTTATAGTACAAATTATATTGCAAGCTAACAAGATATTATAAAATAAAGTGGAGAAAAAGCAAGTCATCTGAAGCACGCGTGTTCTAGAGGTAGAAGGTTGTTAGAAAGTATGGGATTCTAAGTTCGAAATGAAAGCTACATGCCACAAGTTGGAGGACAAGCTTAAAACGTGTGAGTAGTAATGACCATATTTAATTCATTAAGCAATTTTTTAATATATACTTGTATATTATAGTCTATAGAAATAAATCACATTATTACCACACCCGTGTATTACACGAGTGCTTGTTAAAAAATTATTTTTAAATTTTAAACTTAAAAATAAAAATTATTTTAAATTTTATTTACTCTTTTACAAAAAAAACTACATTATTATATATTTTAGAATGACATTTGTTACTTGTTTGACTTACACGTGTTATATTATAGTAATTTTTATAATTTATATCATATAACTACTTGATATATAAATATATTAAATGATAAATAATTTTATATTTCTAATTAATATTAAAAAATAATTTTATTATTGTTTCCTTTCTTTTGAGGCAGGAAAGGGATCAATAGGAAATCCTCACTTTTCCAAGACAGAAGATATAAATATATTTTTTTTTATACACAAGATTTCACCTAAAAAAACCCTAATCGCAAGGCGGGAGGTACCCATCACATCTGGCACCGGCGACGCGGGCTCACTGCAGATGCGCCGCCCCAGGGACGCGGTCGGAGTGTCATGGCGGCGGCGTATTCGAATAACACGTTGTCTAGCCTGAGTGAGAAGAGAAGCAAGCGGGAAGGGAACGACGACGAGATGGCGTCGACCTCGCTGGAGATCGCCGACGGGACGACGGTAGCGACGGGGCCTCCGGGAGGAGGATGCTCTCGTATATATATATATATATGAAGAAGTTAGAGAACTTCAAATGGTGACATGTGTCAATTTTTATGGTCTTCATATCACGACACGTGTTGAGAAGTTTGTATAGTTGCACATGACATGTTTTGAAGTCACTGAAATACCCCTATTTTTTTTTTAATTGTGCAGCAAGCCACGGAAATTAAACACGCAACATTCCTGGTTTTTTGTCTTTCACGACGATCAGAGTAAAAAAAGCAACCCAAAATACAACTTTTCCGTACTCATTTTGACCTTTTCAACCCTCCCCTCTCTTTTGTTAAAACACACAACCCAATCAAAATTCTACTCATTTTTACCCGGTTCGTCTAAAAAATTTATATGTGTTCTCTGAAATCATCGGTGAATTTTTAAAAGATCTCAAATAAAAATAGCCCAATTAGCCGTCGGTTCCTCCGGCAGCAAGTATGAGGCGTCATCTTTCGCCACACGCCATTAGCTGTAAAGCTCTACCTCCAGAAGCACGCCGAAAATGATGGTAGAGAGAGAGAGAGAAATAAGGCTAAAATGAGAAAGACAAGCCGATCGAAAAAACAAGGATCACAGGCAAAGGAATAGTAACCCTACCCCAGATCGTGTTCATTGTCCTTGAACCCTAACTCATGGTATTCTCTTCTCCCCTCAAATTTGTCTTCAATCTCTCTTTTCTTCTTTCATCTTTTTTTTTTTCTCCCAACTGATTTACCCCAATTTTTCCACCATATTTCAATACACAACGGCTGATGGATGGCTGACCAAAACTCCGTACGGCTGACTCTTACAACTCCAATCTATGGCGGCCCAGCTACAAAGAGCAACTAGCAACTTCGGCGATGAGCGTGTCGGCGCTGCGCGCGACGTCCATATCTCGCAGTTGGCAACAACCCGCAGGTAGAGACTGTCAGTGGCTGGTAAGCTCACTGACCGTATTAATTTAGTTATATCTAATTTTTGTTTAATTGAACCAATATATCTGTACTTTTTTCTATTTTTATCGATCTGGTATGGGTCTTATGGGGATCATGGTTGTAGACTCTCCATCTAAACGCAAGTGGGCGGAGTATAAGCTCGACATAAGTACGACTTATCTAAAAGTTTTGCGCCTGAATTAAGAATCAGTCCACATCAGGTCGCCGTCGGTAGCCTCCAGAGCAGTGTTCGAGCGCACAGTAGTTTACTTTGCATGAGCCTTTACCCCGTTGCAAAATTTGCACCCTTAAGGTACGTAACCATGGTAGATAATCTATAGTTTTTTTTTTATTTTGCTATCGCATTTTGATTTCTCGCTTGATTCAGTTTTTCATGTGTTGAATTTAGCCTACATTATGAGTTTCAGCTCTCTGAGCTACTGTGGATCTTCAAGTGCGGGTGCCTTACTTTTGGCTCAGCCTACATTGGCTGTTGGTTCGGGTAATATCGATGAGTTATGTGAATTACGAGCACACTGTTTGCTTATTTGCATTTTTATGGAGTGTAAGCTCATGTGTGAATACAGACTTTAAGGCGCCAATTAAAGATATTGAGTTAGTCGTCCAGTCCAAGGATGGTCATTAGATGCAAGTGAGACTGTCTTGTGTGTCTCTAATCCTTTTCCTTATTGACTAACTAATATCATTGCGCCTGAGAACTTGCAGAGATGCAAGTGACAACTTCCAAAATTCTGTTTTCTTGAGTTGTTGCACAACCCAATTCCATTCATGTTCCTGTTTTTTATTTATTTCATTTTTCTTTTCCTACTAGGGTTTTTGAGTTGGGCCTGGCATCTTTTTTGTTTATGCTTTTATTGCTTTTCATTTTTATGCTTTTTTTTATGAAAACTAAAGATACCAAAAGACTAAAAATGAAGAAAAACACATAATTAAACACAAAACGGACTAAAAACTAAAGAAAAGACCTAAAACGGGAGAAAAAGAAAGATAAAATAAACACGAAAAATGCAACAAAAATGAGACAAACAAATATATGAATTATTTGATTAAAACACTTTTTTCTTTAGGATTCAAATTTAATGAGATATACCACGGAAATTGGAGATTCACAAGGTAACAAATTTAGAGATTCTAAAGATTAATAAATTTAACAAATTATAAAATCAAATAATGAAAGATGCATATAAATCTAACAATCAGTGATATTGTTTCCTTATATACAGGATAGATACACGTTTAATTTAAATCAAAACAAGTATTGCGATATATCACTAATAATCTATACTTATATAATAAGGTATCATATTTACCAAATTTAGTGGGCTGAAAAGTCAACGTAATTAATGTATTGCTATTTCTATCCAGAATTTTATTTAATTATTTTATTTATTTGTCTTATATCCCATAAAATCAGTTCAAGAAAAAAAAATCTCATAACATCTGACAAGTAAAAAAAGGACGTAAATTCTTTACCTAGATAAAAAAAGCTTTATTTATTTGTCTTATTCCATATTAACATCGATTTTGTAAAAACAAATCCCACAAAATCGGTAAAGTCAAAATTTGTACGTAAAGTCTATCTATACTAAAAAAAGGCAGATTCAAAATTCCTTATTTAATTCCTTCTTTTCCTTATCTAATTCCTTCTTATTATCTAATGGTATGGAAATCTGTTCTGATTTTGTTCAATCCTCTAATTATATTTGTATTATATCCCATAAAATCGGTTTAACAAAAAAAAACCCATAACATCAGATAAGTAAAAAAAATACGTAAAATTTTTACTAAAATAAAAAAAGCTTTATTTATTATCTAATTGCATGAAAATATGTTTTGATTTTGTTCAAACCGATTTCTGTATATTCAAATTCAATTTTTCTAATAAAATTATTAACAGGAATATAAATCTACTATACCTATTATAAATTACAAATCTCAAAATACCGAGCCATCATCTTTCTCACTGTCAACCTCACGCGAACAAAAAATTTCCTCAATCAGTCTTTTATTCAAAACAATGAATCAATGATTTGGGTTAATCAAACAAGTCAATAGGTCTAATAGCCATATGCTCAAAGTTCGAATTGTGAGAATGTGTTTCCAAGACTGGGCAGCACATACAAATAATATATCGAGTTGGTTCTGCATGATAAAACTGTAAGCCAAATTATTTGAATTTTTCTTTTAATTTCGAAATTTGATACGTATATTTTAATTTATTTTATTTTCGTGTATGTATGTAGATATTTTTGTACATGTTTAGTGAAATATATTTTCAATTTTTTTATTATATTTTCAGATTTGCAATTTGGCTTATTTATTCGTGTATTGCAAAACTTTTATTGAATATTGCATCTTATAGCATAGTAATCCCCAAATAAATATATCCCGTGCCTCGCACAGGTCACATACTATATATATCCCGTACATTTTTCTTTATTCATTTATATAATTCCAAGGTTGGATAAATGACCTTAAAATTGTGCACCCCGTGCATCGCACGGGCTCTGTACTAGTATTTTTTATATGTGGTAATATATATCGGATCCAGTTAGTTCAACAAAATATTTTGCAAGTTTGTTACATGATTTTAAAGGAACACACGTAAACTATTCAAAACCACATCGGAAAGAGAATTATTATAAATAAATGTTAAAGGATCCCGGTATTCCTTATTTTATTATCACAATCATATTATGCATTTGAATAATCTTGATTTGGATACGGTTGTCAACATGCACGACATTGCTAACATATCACATTTACAAGATTCATTATTATCAAACTAAGAGCATCTTTAATGTATTAATGTTGTTGTACAATAAATTTTTGCCAAATGTCAATAAATTAAATGGACTGTGCACCATGTAAGAAAAATATTAAGTCTACAACTATGAAATTAAAATATTATCCACAATACACAATATAGTCTAACTACAATATTACACACTTACCATATGATATAGCCCTATTATCATAGTCCGCTTCAAATGCTAATTACTCGACTAGACAAATACTGCTGACGACATGATTAAGTCGACATCTCTGAAGTCGACCTAGCCATCGGCTATCTGAGGATCACCATCAGTCCGATAACGGTCCCAAGACGACTTTAGGAAGTCGACTGAGTGTAAGTCGACTCCCCTCAAGAAGACGAGCAGGCATTCCGAGAGCCTCGAATATACAAACGTGACCTTAGGTCGACTTGGCAAGGCCCCAAGTCGACTTATGAGACCTCCGACGACTCATATTTACTTCGATACCGTAGGAAAACATCCAAGCTAGAGAATCTGTATGAGATAAGAATGAATCTAGATGCTGACTCAGGAGTGAGCAGAATGCGAACCGACCAGGGCATTTTGGACACTTCGCGTAAGTCGGCCAGGGCATTTTGGGTATTTCTAGTAAGTGTTTTTACTCCTATATAAAGGAGTTGAGGTAAGTCCAAACCCTAACTCTCTCACTCTATATTCATTTTCCAGCTGCTGCTCCTATTGGGCAGAGCTCATCTTCATCACTTTCACTGACTTGAGCGTCGGAGGCTCCTCACCGGAAACACTTCTAGTGTTGAGTTCTTGCAGGTGTTTGCATCGGGTCGAGGACGATTTGGAGACGATCCAAATAGATCGGAGCTCATTTCCACCGATTCACCTCATATCTAGGAGGAGACCCATCACCATATATTAAAAATTTTAAAAAATAAAAATAAAATCTATTAAATAATTAGATAACTTAATATATATATATATATATATATATATATATATATAATTGCTGGCAGAGCAATAAATTTAACCTAATAAATAAAACCTATTTAATTTTACCTAGCAGGCACAACTATTCATTCCCTCACAAAACCGTTACTTTTAATTATTTAACATGATTTACATAACATTTCATAATCAACACACCAAAATCTTCCAAATGTTAAAAAAAAAAAAAAATAATGTTATTAGTATCTACTTTTCTGTTATAATTACACGTATCTGTCTTTGGAAAATACAAAATGTATTTTGAATTCCTAAATATATAATAAATAAATTACAAAAAATAAAATGCATATCAAAATATACATTACATCAGTCTGATAAAATATTTAAAAAAATAATACATTTCAACTCCTTTAATTGTAAACTCTACCTGCAAAATAGAAAAAGAAAAATAGAAATCTTAGATAAAAAATCTCATTCTATTTGTTATAAAATATTTGTTATTGAAACAAATTAATTCAAAGCATTACCCACCAATTCACAAGAAATCAACATGAATCCAATCAAATCACATATATTGGAGTAGGGTTCAGCCACCCATTAACGTACACCAAAGGAAAATCACACGAGGTGATTAAAGGGAGGCTAAACGGACTATTGGATGCGCGTGCACGGGCTCGGCGGCGTTGCTTGGCTCGCGTTTGGCGGGAGCGCGTGATCGGAGACAACGGACAGCAAAACGATGATTGCTCGATGGTCGTGGATGGAGAGGGCTAGGGCGAACAACGTCTGGACCGATCGAGTGTGGAGGGATTGACGTCGCGGTGGTCTTGCGCGCGGGAGAGGAAGGCGCCGGTGGGGAGCAGCAGCCCATGTGCAATGGTGATGGAAGGCGATGGGTTCAACGATGGATTATTCTGATTTTTGTGAAGGGTTTGCGTATGGAGATGGAGAGGAGAGAGTCTGATGGAGAGAAAGCGAGATAATTGAGGGATTGAGGGTGTTTAATCGATATTAAGGCAAGAGGATATGACCATATATGTTAGCCACCAAAAGGCAGCATCCCCCTTCTTTTGACAGCAACAAAAGAAGAAAAATGCAGCAGTATTTTGTTGAAAAAGGGTGCACTTCCCCTCTATAAATAGAGGGGGATTCTTATGGATAATCACAACCAAAATACAACACCAAAGTTCAAAGAAAAATGAGATAAAAGAAAGAGAAAAAGGGTGTGAGCAAAAAACAAGAATTTTAGCTCCTGTGTGTATTTGAGTTGTGAGTTATGAGTGAGTTTGTCAGTGTTTTGTAAACACGAGTGTATTTTTTTTCTCCTAATAATATATTTGCAGTAGTCCGAAGACGTAGGCATTATTGACCGAACTCTGTTATCAATTTGGTGTGTCCAATTTTTCGCTTTTTATTGACTTTTATAGATCCAACTTCATAGAAAATTCAGCGTATTTTTCCCAAAAATGTCAAATTGATATCCAAACTACCATATATAATTGATCTCTTAGGCATAAAATCCGCCCTTTTGACCGAGCCTAAAGGGAAGGAGAATTGGTCAAAACTTATCCCATGGACTTAGCAAAAATTTGAATTCAAATGGAGTCAAAATATCCATTAAATGTACAAAGGCTGGGGCGGTTTGGTTCATGGAGAATGGTCGATTTTCTCGAGCTAAAAGGGTTGAAGGCCACATTATAAGGGGCTGGACCGATTGGTTCGATGCTCGTGTTATAATGGTTCGAAAACGAATTAAAACAAACAACAATTCGGCTTACGCGATTAAATCGAAAATTCGCGCGGGGATCGATAAAATAAAATCAAACGAACTAAAAATATCTTATTATTCAATCAATAATATAATATAAGCAATTAATCGATACATGAAATAATAATGCCAATTAAATAAATATATGTAAACTCCATAATTCAAACGGGGGCGCTACAACGTGTACTAAGATACACGAAAAAATTCAAATACGAATAAATAATAGTTAAAAATGCTCAAACAAAATGTCTTATACCACATCACATCCTTATTTAATGGATTTTCAAACTTTTATAGTGAATTAAATTTTGAAACAGAAGAAAAACAACTGAAAGGATATGTACCAAGATACACGAAAAAAAAAAACGAAAAACTCATAAACAATGATAAAAAAAACTCATAAATAATGATTGAAAAACTCATAAATAATGATTAAAAAACGACTGCAATAGTACGCTATTATTTAATATATATTACAAACTTTTATGGTAAAAATTAAATTTTTAAATGGAAGAAAAACAACTAAAATGCGTGTAATAAGGTACACGAAAAAATTAAAAAAATGCCAAAACTCTTACATAATAGTTAAAAGGCTGAAACAAAATTTCTTTTGCTGCCGTACACCATTATTTAATTTATATTACAAATTTTGATGGTCAAAATTAAATTCTTAAATGGAAGAAAAACGACGGGAAGGGTGTTTATTACGTAAAAATTTTGAAAAACGAAAAAACTCATTAATATTTTTTTTAAAAGTCTCAAACAAATATTTTTGACACATGATTTTGATGGTGAAAATTAAACTTTGAAACAGAATAAAAATGATTGAAAGGTCGTGTACTTAGGTACACGAAAAAATTTGAAAATGAAAGAATTCATAATAATGGTTAAAAAGACTCAAAAAAATTACTTTTGACACAAAACACCATTATTTAATCTATATTACAAATTTTAATGGTTAAAATTAAATTTTGAAATGGAAGAATGTGTACTAAGGTACACAAAAAAATCAATGACGAAAGAACCCTTGTTGTTTGATTCCAACTGTTATCCCATCTCTCTCTCATCGAAAGGAAAAAAGAAAACCCCAATTTACCAAACCTCTCTCATCGCCGGGATCCTCGCCTTCCTCAGCAGGGCCTCGCCGGGCCATCTCGGTGGAGGTCACCCCCGAACTG
>CACSLK010030184.1:15942896-15970322 GCA_902706635.1 Striga hermonthica | reverse complement strand
TGGTAGAGAGAGAGAGAGAGAAATAAGGCTAAAATGAAAAAGACAAGCCGGTCGAAAAAACAAGGGATCACAGGCAAAGGAATAGTAACCCTACCCCAGATCGTGTTCATTGTCCTTGAACCCTAACTCATGGTATTCTCTTCTCCCCTAAAATTTGTCTTCAATCTCTCTTTTCTTCTTTCATCTTTTTTTTTCTCCCAACTGATTTACCCCAATTTTTCCACCATATTTCAATACACAACGGTTGATGGATGGCTGACCAAAACTCCGTACGGCTGACTCTTACACCTCTGATCTATGGCGGCCCAGCTACAAAGAGCAACTAGCAACTTCGGCGATGAGTGTGTCGGCGCTGCGCGCGACGTCCATATCTCGCAGTTGGCAACAACCCGTAGGTAGAGACTGTCAGTGGCAGGTAAGCTCACTGACCGTATTAATTTAGTTATATCTAATTTTTGTTTAATTGAACCAATATATATGTACTTTTTCTATTTTTATCGATCTGGTATGGGTCTTATGGGGATCATGGTTGTAGACTCTCCATCTAATCGTAAGTGGGCGGAGTATAAGCTCGACATAAGTACGACTTATCTAAAAGTTTTGCGCATGAATTAAGAATCAGGTCGCCGTCGGTAGCCTCCAGAGCAGTGTTTGAGCACACAGTAGTTTACTTTGCATGAGCCTTTACCCCGTTGCAAAATTTTCACCCTTAAGGTACGTAACCATGGCAGATAATCTATAGTTTTTTTTTTTATTTTGCTATGGGATTTTGATTTCTCGCTTGATTCAGTTTTTCATGTGTTGAATTTAGCCTACATTATGAGTTTCAACTCTCTAAGCTACTGTGGATCTTCAAGTGCGGGTGCCTTACTTTTGGCTCAGCCTACATTGGCTGTTGGTTTGGGTAATATCGATGAGTTATGTGAATTACGAGCACACTGTTTGCTTATTTGCATTTTTATGGAGTGTAAGCTCATGTGTGAATACAGACTTTAAGGCGCCAATTAAAGATATTGAGTTAGTCGTCCAGTCCAAGGATGGTCATTAGATGCAAGTGAGACTGTCTTGTGTGTCTCTAATCCTTTTCCTTATTGACTAACTAATATCATTGTGCCTGAGAACTTGCAGAGATACAAGTGACAACTTCCAAAATTCTGTGTTCTTGAGTTGTTGCACAACCCAATTCCATTCATGTTCCTGTTTTTTATTTATTTCATTTTTCTTTTCCTACTAGGGTTTTTGAGTTGGGCGTGGCATCTTTTTTGTTTATGCTTTTATTGATTTTCATTTTTATGCTTTTTTTCATGAAAACTAAAGATACCAAAAGACTAAAAATGAAGAAAAACACATAATTAAACACAAAAAGGACTAAAAACTAAAGAAATAACCTAAAACGGGAGAAAAAGAAAGATAAAATAAACACGAAAAATGCAACAAAAATGGGAAAAACAAATATATGAATTATTTTATTAAAACACTTTTTTCTTTAGGATTCAAATTTAATGAGATATACCAAAGAAATTGGAGATTCACAAGGTAACAAATTTAGAGATTCTAAAGATTAACAAATCTAACAAATTATAAAATCAAATAATGAAAGATGCATATAAATCTAACAATCAGTGATATTGTTTCCTTATATACAGGATAGATACACATTTAATTTAAATCAAAACAAGTATTGCGATATATCACTAATAATCTATACTTATATAATAAGGTATCATATTTACCAAATTTAGTAGGTTGAAAAGTTAACGTAATTAATGTATTGCTATTTCTATCCAGAATTTTATTTAATTATTTTATTTATTTGTCTTATATCCCATAAAATCAGTTCAAGAAAAAAAATCTCATAACATCTGACAAGTAAAAAAAGAACGTAAATTCTTTACTAAAATAAAAAAGGCTTTGTTTATTTGTCTTGTTATCATCTGACTCGGTAAAGCGTAATTAAGGACCCAAAACAGCACCATAAGCAAATTTAACTCGGATACTGATGTAACATTGTGTCGTCCCGGTTCGCACAATAAACCGGTATGACCCCAAAAGACCGAAGTGATCATTTCCCGCCGAGGTCAATCCAAACCGAGGTCAACATGAACCGAGCTCGTCACCTCCTAAAGCAGGTGACAAAGCGCCTACACGCCTCTGTCACAATCTACGAGATTTGTCATCATTCATGTAGGGCCCACTGATTCGGCCGCCCATCAAAAGTAGCTTTTCTTAAAAAATCGTACACGGATCCCAATGTATGTGTCAAAAAGTTACTATAAATAGTTGGCTAGTGATACTTGTATGGGATTCGGTTCCGGACCCAACATTCTCCTACAATGCAACACGCAACAGCCCACAGAGGCTTTTCACCTCGGTCCACCTCGGACCGGGGCCATTGTTGAGTCACTTTCACATATTTTATGTCCAAACCACTCGACATTATCACGTAAACTCCACGTTAAATCGTTGTTAAGAATCATACAACAACAGTTTGGCGCTAGAGGAAGGGCCTCATAAGAGATTTGAGGCAACTCTCCGATTTCTGTATAGTGTTTCCCATCAGCCATATCACTCATGTCTCATTCTGATCATCGTGGTCATACTTCATGAGATGGCCACAGTCGCAGCGATGCGCAATCCGCCAGACGACAAGTTGTAGCTCCTCCTATGCCGGATTACGCTGTTCTGTTTCAAAATCCAGAGTTTGCATGTGGTTTCGCCGCTCTAATGGCTCAAACGATCCCCGGAACATCGACGACTGCCCCAGGACATTCCATCATACCCACGACTCCTGCAAATCCACAGAATCCACCGGTGCGACAAGACGGCGGAAGAACTACATCTCACGCCATGTCTCAACCTCGTGATCGAACGTCGCAGCCGCCTCCAGAACAAACTACACGTCGCACCGACGTTGGGCGTAATCCCCTCATACTTCCTCGCGAAGAAACCGCCAAAAGTCAGTCTGGACATTCACGACGGTCGCCACCTAAGGCACGACACTGAATCTCGTCCAGCCCGGCGCTGACCGACCTTCGGCAACACATAGAAAGGAATCGGGCTCGTCAAGAATCATCCGAACTTGAAACATTACGACGAAGGATTGCCGAACTGGAAAGTTGGCAACGGGTACCCGAAGACCCCCCTCGGCGGGCCTCAACTTCGGCACAAGTATATCTGGAAGCCGAATCCCCTCTCACACCGGAACTCACTTCGGAACCTGTACCTGAGAAAGTCAAGGTTCCTCAAATTGGGCTATATGATGGAACTTCAGACCCCGACTCACACCTCGGTCACTATACCTCGTGGATGGATTTACATGGGGCCTCGGATGCGCTTCGGTGTCGTATGTTTTCTCTCACGTTGGGGCCTCGGGCCCAAAAATGGTACCACTCTCTTCCCCCTCACTCTATTTGGAAGTGGCAACAATTAAGGTCGGCCTTCCGATCTCATTTCATTGGGGCCCAAGTCTGTCTAATTCTGAAAGAATCTCTTGTAAATGTAACTCAAAAAGAAGATGAAAGTGTCAAGGACTACATCGCCCGATTTAATGACCGAGTTCAAAACATGGAGCCTTGTCAACCTAAAACCCTGCTTGTCATGGCTATTGCCGGGCTGAAACCGAATTCGATTTTCCGCTGGACACTGTGTCAAAATAAACCAAACACTTTTCAAGAATTTCTTGCTCGAGCTCAGCAACACATCATAGCTGAGGAAGCCATGTCGGTCCCCGACTTTAACTTTAACCCGAAGACATCCAAGGCGGGAACCGACGAGAAAAAGAAAAACAAATTTTTTGAAAAACAAAGCAAGACTCAGTTCAGAGGACCTCCTCGTGGAGATCCTAACGATCCTGAAGTTTGAGCAGCTCGAAAACAGTATGCTACCGATGTGAAATCTGGTTATCAAACCGTATATTCCGCAGGGGCTAACACCATATATGAAGAAATCAAGGGGAAAGGTATCTTACCAGATCCCAAGCCACTTCAGATGCCCGAAGAGAAATTAGACAAGTCCCTGTATTGTGATTATCATAAATCGCCAGGGCACAATACAGATGAATGTTTAAGTTTGTTAGCCGCCTTGTTACGTTTAATTGGTCATCCACAGCTTAGAAAGTTCTATCGTAGCATCGATCCTCAGAAACGGGGCCCAGGGCGCCCAATTGAATGTTATGATTATGACGACGAGGAGGACCGCGGTGCTATGCTGAAGCGTATCCGGCAAGGAGACAAGGAAATATTCATGTTCACTTCGGAAGCGCTCGATTCCAATTCAACTGAAACCTCTCGAAGACGCAAGCAAAGCAGATCCCCCAGCCCGATGCAAATAACTGTCCACCGCGTCAATACCAACAACACACGAAGTACATTATCCCGTCGACAAGTCAAAGCTTATGCTCGACAAGCGTACAACTCCAGTAAACAAGTGTATACCACCGATCTGAGAGACATTCTCAATAACAAGAATTGTTCCATAACTTTTAATATGGAGGATGCAAATCATTTCGCACACCACCATTCTGACTCACTTGTTATTACTATTCCTATATGCGGAATCCCTGTGCACCGCGTAATGGTCGACACCGGGGCCTACTCGAGCATTCTGATGTTGAAAGCCTTTGACAAAATGGGTCTAGATCTGCCGATATCCGACCTTGTAACGACCAAATACAGGGGTTTAATGGTAGCATTTCAAAACCCATCGGCGAGATCACTCTACCTGTCAGATTTGGCACTTCGGAGAACGTCACCAAACTCGTTATGGAAACTTTTAAAATTCTTGACATCAATAACGAGTATAACGCCATCATCGGCAGAACCGCTTTGTACAAACTTCGAGCTGCGGTCTCGATCTTTCATTACGCACTGAAGTTCCCGACTACGCGAGGAGAAGGAACTCATTTCGGAGATCAAAGTGAAGCTCGAGAACTTTTCAGTTTCGTACCATCCAGCGGAGTCTATTCTGTCACTTCGGGAAATGATGACAGTTCCTCACAACGAAATACCTCGGATAATGTAATTTCCGAGGAACCGAGTTACAACACCGTTGTTCCTCCTACCTCGGATCCTTTAGCCGAAGACCGAGGTAGACGGCCTGGAAAGGAACCTCTCCTTGAAGAGGACGAGTTGGACCCAAGGGCCCAATTCAAAGAAAAAAGCCGAAATGATCGAGCCAAACCTGGAGAAGTAGAATTGATATATGTCGATGAGCCAGTCTTCCACAAACCATTGCGCATTGGAAGTCACCTTCAAGAGCCTCTCCGGTCAGAACTTATCTCGTTTCTCAAACAGAATTCAGATGTGTTTGCATGGAGACACGAAGACATGAAGGGCATCGACCCCGGTGTCGCTAGTCACAAGTTGAACCTCGATCGAACTGTCTGGCCTGTTGTGCAGAAGCAAAGGAAATTGGGGCCGGATCGTCAGCAAGCACTGGAAGAGGAAGTTAAAAAACTCATCGACAACAAGTTTATTAAAGAGGCCAAGTACCCGACATGGGTCTCAAACCCTATCCTCGTTAAAAAGAGTAATGGTCTCAAACCCTATCCTCGTTCCGACTTGAACAAGGCATGCCCGAAAGACAGTTACCCTCTCCCACATATAGATTATATGGTTGATGCCACGTCGGGACACGAGCTGATGAGTTTTATGGATGCTTACTCCGGTTATAATCAAATCCCCATGGATCCTGAAGATTCCGAACACACCTCGTTCTATTCAGCACGAGGTTTGTACTGCTATACCATGATGCCGTTTGGGCTAAAAAACGCAGGAGCCACTTATCAGAGCCTTGTCAACAAAATGTTTGCCACGATGATTGGTCATACTATGTAAGTTTATGTTGATGACATGCTTGTCAAGTCGGTGCACGCTTCTGACCATATAACACACCTTCAAGGCATGTTTGATATCCTCCGATCTTATTCCATGGTCTTAAATCCCAAGAAGTGTACCTTCGGAGTTGAGTCTGGAAAATTTCTGGGCTATATGGTCAGCCAGCGTGGAATTGAAGCCAACCCAGCCAAAATAAAAGCCATCCAAGATCTAACTCCCCCGACTTCGGTTAAAGGTGCCCAGGCCCTAACTGGTCGACTTGCTGCGCTCAACCGATTCATCTCCAAATCCACGGATCGTTGCAAGCCTTTTTTTGAAGCAATCAAAAAAGGAAAGCGCTTCGAATGGACCGAGGAATGCCAAAAGGCTCTCGTCAGCATCAAGGAGACACTCGCCTCTCCACCAACGTTACAAAAGCCGAGACCCGAGGAAATGCTGTTCTTGTACCTCGGAGTCAGTGACTCTGCGATCAGCGCTGTTTTAATACGTGAATAAGGAACGCTACAATCACCCATTTATTACATTAGCAAAGCCCTAAATGATGCCGAACTGCGCTACCCTCCTATGGAAAAGTTGGCACTTGCACTTATAATTGCCGCCCGGAAATTGCGACTTTATTTCAAAAAACATTCCATAACGGTCCGCACTTCGTATCCATTGCGACAAGTCCTGCACCGACCTGACACCTCGGGACACATGATAAAATGGGCCATCGAGCTCGGACAATTCGACATCCAATATCAACCGAGGACTGCAATCAAGGCACAAGCCTTGTCCGACTTCATCGCTGAATTCACTCCGGCTATAACAGTTCATGATGACAATCAGCCGTGGGTTCTTTATATCGATGGATCCTCGACAGCCAACCGAGCAGGTGCAGGAATAGTCCTGGCAAACCCAGAAAATCGATTATTCTGTCATTCGGTGAAATTTCTCTTTCCTGCGACGAATAATGAAGCCGAATATGAAGCTTTGTTGTCCGGCCTAAATTTGGCTGAATCTATGAACGTAAAACAACTAAAAGTCTTCTTAGACTCTCAGCTCCTCGTCAATCAAATTAATGGCTTGTACGAAGTTAAAGAACCTCGGTTAACCCCGTATCTGTCTCTGGCAAAAAAGAAGTTGTCAAAGTTTGCTGCCAAAGTAGAGCACATTCCACGAACCCTTAATGTTCAAGCAGACGCTCTATCTCGATTAGCCTCAAGTACCGGGATGGAGAGCATGGAGTATGTCCAAATCGGACAACAAGAAAATCCGTCAACCACCCTTTCCGAAGTCGCGACCATCGATCTAGTGACGTCACAAAAACCACTAACTTGGATGGATCCTATAATCCACTACATGGAAACAGGGGCCTTGCCTCCGGACCCAAAAGAAGCTCGGACACTTCGAATTCGAGCAGCTCGGTACACACTGGACAATGGAACTTTGTTCAAAAGAGGATACTCCGTCCCACTTTTAAAATGCGTGGGTGAATCTGACTCACGATATATCCTTGAAGAAGTCCATGAAGGAATTTGCGGAAGTCACCCCGGTGCACAGGCCTTATCTTACAAAGTCCTGCGACAGGGTTATTACTGGCCGACCTTAAAAACGCGCATGGGTTCGCAAATGTCAGAAATGTCAAATATTCGCACCCAACGTCCACCAATCTCCCGAGGAGCTCAAATCAATTTACAGTCCATGGCCTTTCGCCAAGTGGGGGATCGATCTCATAGGTCCCCTGCCAACCGGAAAAGGAGGCGTCCGATTTGCTATCGCGACAGTTGATTATTTTACTAAACGGGCTGAGGCTGAACCGTTAGCCGCTATAACCGAACAGAAAGTCTTTGACTTTGTCTGGAAATCAATCATCTGCCGCTTTGGGGTACCGAACTCCATCATTACTGATAACAGTAGACAATTTGAAGGCAAACGACTTGAGTCCCTGTGCGAAGAATATAACATCAAACACTTTTTTTATTCACCTTACCACCCGCAATCCAACGGTCAAGTCGAAGCTGTGAACAAGCTCATAAAAAACGGCCTCAAAGTCCGACTTGACGCTGCCAAAGGAGCTTGGCCTGAAGAGTTGCCACACGTCCTATGGGCCTACCGAACCACTACCCGAACTTCCACTGGCGAAACACCGTTCTCCCTCACTTACAGTTCGGAAGTTGTAATCCCAGTTGAACTCGGTGAACCCACTTACCGAATTCAACATTTTACCGAAGAGTCCAACTTGGAAAACCTGAAAGCTAATCTAGACCTGCTTGAAGAACACCGCACCCGTGCCGAACTAAAAAATACCGCTTACAAGCATAGAAGCGAGAGATACGCCAATTCTAGATTCAAGCCACGTTCATTTCGGGTTGGGGACTTAGTCCTCAAACGTGTAATGGGTCCTGATCCCGGCCCACTCAAACTGAGGTGGGAAGGACCCTTTCAAATTATTGACGTCCTACCTCATGGGGCCTACCGAATTGCTCACCCTGATGGAACCCCACATCAATATCCGTGGAATGCTGTTTTCCTAAAGAAGTTCTATCAATGAACGGTCCGAAGTCGGATATCCGACTCTTCTTTTGAACGGACCTCCCTTTTGCTTCGCTGAATGTACGAAGTGACTCTCTTGATGTATCGGAAGTCTACCGGCTTTTACTTTTGGAAATCTGAGCATCAACTCGGTATCGATGTAAAAAAAAATTGAAACTCGGTTCTATGAATATCTTATACCGATGTAAGCATTGCGACACTCGGTCTTGCTGATACCCTGTAATCCATCCAAATCCAACGCATGTTTTGGTTGGGGATTGAATCACGTCAAACGTCATTTCAACAAACATGATTTGATGGGTCCTGAAAATCACCGAATACAAAAGATATAAATCGGTTGGGGCCATTCCATAATCGAACTCTGACGAAGTTCGGTGAACTCTATTTTGTTTTACGCACAGCCCAAAAATGTGTTAAGTCTTGCGAATTCTTATTCAGTTCGCATAACGACTTACAATAGTGGCTGAAAATACCGCAAACGATCAGAGTGGAACTCGGAAATTATTTTTACAAAAAAAAAAAACCTGCAACTTGGTTAATGATATAAACAGATCCGAGTTGGGGCAATTCATTTTAAAATCCGTACTGAGTTCAGTACACTTGATCAAAAAATTGATGACATCTATACAGCAAGAATAAATTAAGATAGATGTTACGCAAACACATCATATATATATCGTAAAAAAGTCTGGAAAAACCCTTACATATTTCCTACTAAGGGAATCAGCTACCTGATATCCTGGATTATATATTCATATATTTCCTACTAAGGATGCCAACATGCTGGCACCCCTATGTCTTATTTCAGAATTAATAAGTGCAATAATATATAATACTTCCAGACTTCACGTCGCGTCGGTCGCTTTTTCACTTTTTCGCCTGAACCGCTGCCTTCCCCAATTTCGGTCCCTAAAGATAATCTCTCCAAGACCTCCGTTTCTTTTGCTTTGGCAGCAGTCTCAATGGCTGCATCTGACACCGGAACGAACTCATCGCGGGGATCCGGTACTTTATTTGATTCACCCTCGGCCGGCGTGACAACCTTGACGACTTCAACTTCCTTGTCAGTCGACTTAGCCTTTTCCTTAATGTACGCCTTAACCCTGCTCTGAATCTGCTCCGGGGTCATATCATCAAAATGTTGTTCGACCTCCACATTGGCGAGAGTTGAGAGATACACATCGGCCAGCTCCTTCCTTTTCTCCTTCTCTCCCTCCAAAATCATATTAACATAAGCACGTCGGAGGAGAGCAGCTCTATCCTCGGAAAGTGGCGGCAAGTCGGGGTTCGCATTCATCTCTTCAGATCGGCGTAGCATCCAAACACAAAATTCCCGTTCATCCTCGTCGGCCTCCACATGCATTCCCTTTATCTCGGTGTCAAAGCCGTACTTTGTGAGCTTGCGAAGTAAGAACATACGGATATCGTCGATATCGTAATAACCCGCATCATAACGCTCGATGACCCATCGGAGATTTAGACAGGTGTTCATTTCAATTTCGAGGTCAGGCCCACCGACTTCATCATCCTCGCCAGCATCAACGGCTTCCACTTCGGCATCATCCACAGACTTCGGTTCCGTAACTACAACCGTTTCTTTCCCAGTTTGGAAGCCGATCTCATACATGGTTTCCCCGTAGGATGATTTTTCTTTTTCAAGCTTTACCCTCTCGGCTTGATGAGCATCCCGCTGTCGACCTACAAGTTCGCGGACCTCAACACATTCTTTTTGAGCCTTCTCACGCTCCTCTTTTTCCTCTGACAATTTCCTCTCGGTCTCATCGACTTTGGCTTCTAAAGCCTTCGAGTGCTGCTCGGCAAAGGCCAGGCGCGCCCTAAGATCGGCCACCTCGGTCTCAAAAGCCTTCTTTTCCTCGGATAATACCGAGATCTTAGCCTGCGTCGTCTCTAGCTGCGCGACTTATTCCGAAATCTTACCTTTCAGGTCGGCTTCCACCTTAGCCGACTCCTCTTTCAACGATGCAATCATAGCATCTCGCGCAGCGATAGTGTCCTTCTTCCCGTCCAATTGAGTCGCAATTTGGCTATGATCATTCTCAGCCGCTACCAAACTCACCAAGGCTCGGCCCAAACACGCCTTAGCGTATCTTAATTTGTCAACGCTTGACAGTGAAGAGACGCCCACTTCGGACTTCGGGTCCCATGCCATCAAGGGCACCCTTGCCGCACCTTTTGCGTTCTCCGGCATATCAATTCTCGAAGACATGTGCGGAGACTTCACAGATTGAAACGTGGTGAACCATTCCTCCACAACACCCTCGGGCACCTTCACCTTGGCAGCCCTCTCTTCGTCAATTGATAAGAAGGATTTTTCGAACAGGGGCGACTCATCAATCCTCCTTTCACCAGATTTGCGCCCGGAGTCATGCTTCTTCTTTGACCTCTTCTCTGCTCCAGAAGAGGCCCCCACATCGGACATTTTCACCAGTTTCCTTTTTCTCCTCCTCTCCAGCTGAGTAGACTCCACCGACCTCGAAGGAGATGGTAGCTTCTCCGGTTTATCTTCACGTACTCCGGAGTGCAGTGGCTCAACTACAGCCACCTCGGTTCCAACCACATTGGGCTCAGGCTCCGCTTGATTGATCGCAGCCGCGTTCACAACTGGTGGCACCTCGGTAGTTGTCACTTCTTTCAGAGACTTCGGGCTCTCCGGTACAGCAGCCGAGGTCGCACTCGACCCCACTTCGGTCAATTTTTTGTTGGCATTCTTCTGACCGGCTGTCCTCTTCACCAAGGCGCGAACTAAATCCCTCCTCATGACGTTGTTTAAACGTAAATCTCGACTTTTGCCAAACTTGGATTGCAGGTCCTTGTTGGGGTACTTACGCCTAAACTCCTTAGCCTCTTTGACAGTATTATAGCCCAGGAAACCAAGGAGCGGATAGTATACTGCATTTAGGCGTTAAACAATCAGAGTTACCGATAGCTATTTTACATATACAGAAACGTTGTCAAAATCGTCAGGTATTGAAGATCTCTTACCGGGGTCAAACTTTACAGTAGAGACTCCGGGAGACAGACCAGCAGCTTCAAGCTTTGAATCTACCACAAGCTTGCGGTAATCCCGTATATCCTTGTCCAAGCCAGCAAGTGTAATCAGCTTCCCACCGAACTCTGGACTGAGCCTCGGCTCTTTCTGTTTAGTCTCTTTTTCTACAAAGGGTAAAAGTTTCGACCTGTTAGTACACAGAACAAAACCAAAATCAGAAAGATATACCCGAATTGAAAAAATGAAATAAACTCACTTGCTCCGGAATGGATCAACATCGGAATCGTAATCCCGTCAATCCGAGGTTCATGGAAAAAGCTCTCGGACTGCCATTCTCCCCCAATCCACAACCACTCTTCTTGGAATCTGTGAAGAGTTTCTGAGATATCGGTTATTATTTCACCGACTTTAAGACCATGCTGTGGTTTCGCTCCGGCAAAGAAACAACACGAAGACTCCACCACATGTCTCTTCAGACTCTTTTTAAAGGCAAAGATGCTCCTTATTTCCTTACACGATGGCAATCCCTCACCCTGCTCGTGCAGTAGTACCATCAAACCGATTATCTTCTTCCAACTGTTAGGGGTAATCTGACATAACGGTAACCTCCAACTCCGGAGGTACTCCGTGATCAAATTCGGCAAAGGGAATCTTAATCCCGACCTCAGACTTTTGACGAAAACTCCAACACAACCCGGAGGAGGACTGGTTATCCTTTCCCCCGGATACGGTGCAAAAATCTTCACCGAGGGCGGAATCCGAATCTACTCTCGGAGCATTACTACGTCGGCATCGGTCAAAATGCTTGGCTCGCCTTCAAAATCAACAGCAGGATCAGGCCACGTCCTCACCGGTCTCCTCCAGTGAGGTACCTCGATATCGGCCGCGTTCTCCTCGACCACACGGTCACCATCTTCGTCATCGGACTTAATATCCAAATGCCCCACCAACATCAGATCTCATCGATGATACTCAAAGGCTAATTCAATCAGCTCCGAGTCATGATACACCTCCAAGGGAACTGACTCGGTACTCGAAGAACTCGCCACCGCCTTATCCTTTCCCTTCGACGCCATTGACGGCACAACAAGAACAAATGCGTAATAAAGAAACGAGTAAAAAAATCGAAGGTGAAACTTACCAAAGAATCAACAAGCAACCAGCGCGCAATGGATCGAACAAGAGGAAACTCTCAAATTTTCAAGGATTATTCGGCAGTAAAATCAATAGTAGCAAGGATTCAAGAAAGAAAGTGAAAGTGAAGAAAGGTTCTTCAGAAATCCCAGCGCCCTATATATAGCCCTAATTTCGGACCGTTGCTATTCTCAATCGATGGCACGTGTAATCGACACGACTCTTCTTTCTCAAACGGTGCAACCAAGTGGACATTATTTTATTAAAGTAGCCGTTATTGTATAAAGCCATAACGGCGCGACTCTTCATACTCTGCATTAACTACGCTCGACCGTTGCGTCTTTTCACGTCTCCGTCATAACCACCCGTAATTTACCCAAATTTTATCAAGTGTTTTCACCTCGGATACTAATATTCACATCGGAACAGACGACCCACTCCGGTTACCTCATTCACATCAGAATACCGAAGACAAAGAATGCCCAACTTCCGAATTCCTACCGATTCGAAGCGTCCAATCGTTTGGCAATACCGACGGCCATCACTCCGTATGCCCGCCGATATTGGGGGCCTATCTGTTATCATCCGACTCGGTAAAGCATAATTAAGGATCCAAAACAGCACCATAAGCAAATTTGACTCGGATACCGATGTAACTTGAAGTCGTCCCGGTTTGCACAATAAACCGGTATGACCCCAGAAGACCGAAGTGATCCTTTCCCGCCGAGGTCAATCCAAACCGAGGTCAACATGAACCGAGCTTGTCACCTCCTAAAGCAGGTGACAAGGCGCCTACACGCCCCTGTCACAATCTATGAGATTTGTCATCATTCATGTAGGGCCCACTGATTCGGCCGCCCATCAAAAGTAGCTTTTTCTAAAAAATCGTACACGGATCCCAATGTATGTGTCAAAAAGTTACTATAAATAGCTGGCTAGTGATACTTGTACGGGATTCGGTTCCGAATCCAACATTCTCCTACAATGCAACACGCAACAGCCCACAGAGGCTTTTCACCTCGGTCCACCTCGGACCGGGGCCATTGTTGAGTCTCTTTCACATATTTTACGTCCAAACCACTCGACATTATCACGTAAACTCCACGTTAAATCGTTGTTAAGAATCATACAACAACATGTCTTATTCCATATTAACATCGATTTTGTCAAAACAAATCCCATAAAATCGGTGAAGTCAAGATTTGTACGTAAAGTCTATCTATACTAAAAAAAGGCAGATTCAAAATTCCTTATTTAATTCCTTCTTTTCCTTATCTAATTCCTTCTTATTATCTAATGGTATGGAAATCTGTTCTGATTTTGTTCAATCCTCTAATTATATTTGTATTATATCCCATAAAATCGGTTTAACAAAAAAAAACCCCATAACATCAGATAAGTAAAAAAAGTACGTAAAATTTTTACTAAAATAAAAAAAGGCTTTATTTATTATCTAATTGCATGAAAATATGTTTTGATTTTGTTCAAACCGATTTCTGTATATTCAAATTCAATTTTTCTAATAAAATTATTAACAAGAATATAAATCTACTATACCTATTATAAATTACAAATCTCAAAATATCGAGTCATCATCTTCCTCACTGTCAACCTCATGCGAACAAAAAATTTCCTCAATCAGTCTTTTATTCAAAACAATGAATCAATGATTTGGGTTAATCAAACAAGTCAATAGGTCTAATAGCCATATGCTCAAAGTTCGAATTGTGAGAATGTGTTTCGAAGACTGGACAACACATACAAATAATATATCGAGTTGGTTCTGCATGATAAAACTGTAAGCCAAATTATTTGAATTTTTGTTTTAATTTCGAAATTTGATACGTATATTTTAATTTATTTTATTTTCGTGTATGTATGTAAATATTTTTTTACATGTTTAGTGAAATATATTTTCGATTTTTTTATTATATTTTCATATTTGCAATTTGGCTTATTTATTCGTGTATTGCAAAATTTTTATTGAATATTGCATCTTATAGCATAGTAATCCCCAAATAAATATATCCTGTGCCTCGCACAGGTCACGTACTATATATATCCCGTACATTTTTCTTTATTCATTTATATAATTCCAAGGTTGGATAAATGACCTTAACATTGTGCACCCCGTGCATCGCACGGGCTCTGTACTAGTATTTTTTATATGTGGTAATATATATCGGATCCAGTTAGTTCAACAAAATATTTTGCCAGTTTGTTACATGATTTTAAGGGAACACACGTAAACTATTAAAAATCACATCGGAAAGAGAATTATTATAAATAAATGTTAAAGGATCCCGGTATTCCTTATTTTATTATCACAATCATATTATGCATTTGAATATTCTTGATTTGGATACGGTTGTCAACATGCACGACATTGCTAACATATCACATTTACAAGATTCATTATTATCAAACTAAGAGCACCTTTAATGTATTAATGTTGTTGTACAATAAATTTTTGCCAAATGTCAATAAATTAAATGGATTGTGCACCATGTAAGAAAAATATTAAGTCTACAACTATGAAATTAAAATATTATCCACAATACACAATATAGTCTAACTACAATATTACATACTTACCATATGATATAGCCCTATTATCATAGTCCGCTTCAAATGCTAATTAATCGACTAGACAAATACTGCTGACGACATGATTAAGTCGACATCTCCGAAGTCGACCTAGCCATCGGCTATCTGAGGATCACCATCGGTCCGATAACGGTCCCAAGACGACTTTAGGAAGTCGACTGAGTGTAAGTCGACTCCCCTCAAGAAGACGAGCAAGCATTCCGAGAGCCTCAGATATACAAACGTGACCTTAGGTCGACTTGGCAAGGCCCCAAGTCGACTTATGAGACCTCCGACGACTCATATTTACTTCGATACCGTAGGAAAACATCCAAGCTAGAGAATCTGTATGAGATAAGAATGAATCTAGATGCTGACTTAGGAGTGAGTAGAATGCGAACCGACCAGGGCATTTTGGACACTTCGCGTAAATCGGCCAGGGCATTTTGGGTATTTCTAGTAAGTGTTTTTACTCCTATATAAAGGAGTTGAGGTAAGTCCAAACCCTAACTCTCTTATTCTATATTCATTTTCCAGCTGCTACTCCTATTGGGCAAAGCTCATCTTCATCACTTTCACTGACTTGAGCGTCGGAGGCTCCTCACCGGAAACACTTCCGGTGTTGAATTCTTGCAGGTGTTTGCATCGGGTCGAGGACGATTTGGAGACGATTCAAATAGATCGGAGCTCATTTCCACCGGTTCACCTCAGATCTAGGAGGAGACCCATCACCATATATTAAAAATTTTAAAAAATAAAAATAAAATTTATTAAATAATTAGATAACTTAGAATATATATATATATATATATATATATATATATATATAATTGCTGGCAGAGCAATAAATTTAACCTAATAAATAAAACCTATTTAATTTTACCTAGCAGGCACAACTATTCATTCCCTCAAAAAACCGTTACTTTTAATTATTTAACATGATTTACATAACATTTCATAATCAACACCAAAATCTTCCAAATGAAAAAAAAAATAATGTTATTAGTATCTACTTTTCTGTTATAATTACACGTATCTGTCTTTGGAAAATACAAAATGTATTTTGAATTCCTAAATATATAATAAATAAATTACAAAAAAATAAAATGCATATCAAAATATACATTACATCAGTCTGATAAAGATATTTAAAAAAATAATACATTTCAACTCCTTTAATTGTAAACTCTACCTGCAAAATAGAAAAAGAAAAATAGAAATCTTAGATAAAAAATCTCATTCTATTTGTTATAAAATATTTGTTATTGAAACAAATTAATTCAAAGCATTACCCACCAATTCACAAGAAATCAACATGAATCCAATCAAATCACATATATTGGAGTAGGGTTCAGCCACCCATTAACGTACACCAAAGGAAAATCACACGAGGTGATTAAAGGGAGGCTAAACGGACTGCTGGATGCGCGTGCACGGGCTCGGCGGCGTTGCTTGGCTCGCGTTTGGCGGGAGCGCGTGATCGGAGACAACGGACAGCAAAACGATGATTGCTCGATGGTCGTGGGTGGAGAGGGATAGGGCGAACAACGTCTGGACCGATCGAGTGTGGAGGGATTGACATCGCGGTGGTCTTGCGCGCGGGAGAGGAAGGCGCCGGTGGGGAGCAGCAGCCCATGTGCAATGGTGATGGAAGGCGATGGGTTCAACGATGGATTATTCTGATTTTTGTGAAGGGTTTGCGTGTGGAGATGGAGAGGAGAGAGTCTGATGGAGAGAAAGCGAGATAATTGAGGGATTGAGGGTGTTTAATCGATATTAAGGCAAGAGGATATGATCATATATGTTAGCCACCAAAAGGCAGCATCCCCATTCTTTTGACAACAGCAAAAGAAGAAAAATGCAGCAGTATTTTGTTGAAAAAGGGTGCACTTCCCCTCTATAAATAGAGGGGGATTCTTATGGACAATCACAACCAAAATACAACACCAAAGTTCAAAGAAAAATGAGATAAAAGAAAGAGAAAAAGGGTGTGAGCAAAAAACAAGAATTTTAGCTCCTGTGTGTATTTGAGTTGTGAGTTGTGAGTGAGTTTGTCAGTGTTTTGTAAATACGAGTGTATTTTTTTTCTTCTAATAATATATTTGCAGTAGTCCGAAGACGTAAGCATTATTGACCGAACTCTGTTATCAATTTGGTGTCTCCAATTTTTCGCTTTTTATTTGACTTTTATAGATCCAACTTCATATAAAATTTAGCGTATTTTTTCCCAACAATGTCAAATTGATATCCAAACTACCATATATAATTGATCTCTTAGGCATAAAATCCGCCCTTTTGACCGAGCCTAAAGGGAAGGAGAATTGGTCAAAACTTATCCCATGGACTTAGCAAAAATTTGAATTCAAATGGAGTCAAAATATCCATTAAATGTACAAAGGCTGGGGCGGGTTTGGTTCATGGAGAATGGCCGATTTTCTCGAGCTAAAAGGGTTGAATGCGACGTTATAAGGGGCTGGACCGATTGGTTCGATGCTCGTGTTATAATGGTTCGAAAACGAATTAAAACAAACAACAATTCGGCTTATGCGATTAAATCGAAAATTCGCGCGGGGATCGATAAAATAAAATCAAACGAACTAATAATATCTTATTATTCAATCAATAATATAATATAAGCAATTAATCGATACATGAAATAATAATGCCAATTAAATAAATATTTGTAAACTCCATAATTCAAACGGGGGCGCTACAACGTGTACTAAGATACACGAAAAAAATTCAAATACGAATAAATAATAGTTAAAAATGCTCAAACAAAATGTCTTATACCACATCACATCCTTATTTAATGGATTTTCAAACTTTTATAGTGAATTAAATTTTGAAACAGAAGAAAAACAACTGAAAGGATATGTACCAAGATACACGAAAAAAAAAACGAAAAACTCATAAACAATGATAAAAAAAAACTCACAAATAATGATTGAAAAACTCATAAATAATGATTAAAAAACGACTGCAATAGTACGCTATTATTTAATATATATTACAAACTTTTATGGTGAAAATTAAATTTTTAAATGGAAGAAAAATAACTAAAATGCGTGTAATAAGGTACACGAAAAAATTAAAAAATGCCAAAACTCTTACATAATAGTTAAAAGGCTGAAACAAAATTTCTTTTGCTGCCGTACACCATTATTTAATTTATATTACAAATTTTGATGGTCAAAATTAAATTCTAAAATGGAAGAAAAACGACGGGAAGGGTGTTTATTACGTAAAAATTTTGAAAAACGAAAAAACTCAGTAATAATTTTTTAAAAGTCTCAAACAAATATTTTTGACACATGATTTTGATGGTGAAAATTAAACTTTGAAACAGAATAAAAATGATTGAAAGGTCGTGTACTTAGGTACACGAAAAAAATTTGAAAATGAAAGAATTCATAATAATGGTTAAAAAGACTCAAAAAAATTACTTTTGACACAAAACACCATTATTTAATCTATATTACAAATTTTAATGGTTAAATTAAAATTTGAAATGGAAGAACGTGTACTAAGGTACACAAAAAAAATCAATGACGAAAGAACCGTTGTTGTTTGATTCCAACTGTTATCCCATCTCTCTCTCATCAAAAGGAAAAAAGAAAACCCCAATCTACCAAACCTCTCTCATCGCCGGGATCCTCGCCTTCCCCAGCAGGGCCTCGTCGGGCCATCTCGGCGGAGGTCACCCTCGGACTGTGCGGCCGGCTATTGAAGGCTCGTTGGACTGCGGCTCCCTCTTCCCGGGTGAATCGACGGATTCGACCAACCAGGTTCTCGCCTCTTATTAGGTCGCCATGGAGGGTCTTGGTCGGCGGTTCCCCGACGGTGAGTTTTTGGCGAGTCTGAGATTAAGGGCTGTGGCTTCGATCGTCTCTTGTGAGGTGGTCGGGCTGAGATCGGGCTATTCCGCTCTCCTTATTTCTCTGATTTTTTTCTGCTTTTGGGGCTTTTGGTTGCAAAAATAGATTTCGGGTCGGGTCTCGTTGCCTGGTGCTGGGTTGTCGGAGCTAGAATGGTGGAGCTTGTTGTTGATCTCCGGTTGCGGGTCTCGGGTTGTTTACCTGGGCGGGGCAAGGTTTATTGTCTCGATTCTAGTTAGGCGTTTATTCTGCAGTTTCTGGCTTCGTGACATGGACCGGGTTTCTGTCTTTGTGGGTGGCTGCTCGTGGTGTCGACGTCGGTTTTGTTTTCGTCTTGGTTCAACTGCTGTGGGAAGGGATTTTTTGGTTGCTTTGTGTTTTTTATTATTTGGTGTTTGGTTTGTGTTGTGTCGTAAGTGTGCGTTTGTGTTTTTTTTTTTTTTTTCTTCCATTGGGGAGTTGTTTATTCTCCGTTGGGGAGCTTTTTATTCTTCCGTCGGGGAGTCTTGTGTGTTTTGTTGTGTTGTGTTTGTGTATCTAGGCTACCTTTTGGGTAGGCCTCTATTTTCCGGCTAGTGAGCCAGTTGTAATTATGAGTTCTAGTAATGAAATATATCGTTTTGAAAAAATAAAAAGAAAAAACCCTTATTTGGCGATCAACGGATAACGGATTGTATCAGCGGATAGTGGATAGCGAATTATATTAGCTGATTTGATCAGCGGATTGCATTAGCGATTTTTAAATAAGTGTTTGACAAATAGCTGAAAGCTTATAGCTGTTTCACATCGCAAAATGACCAATAAGGACATTTTATTATTTACAGTGTATTTTTTTAAGAATAATATATTAAAACATTTAATATTCTTTAGTTGGTAATTTATATATATGTATATTTTTTTAATTCACTAACACTTGATGAAGAGGTTATGAATTTTATATTTTTCTAGATAAATTAATCATATAGATGACATATTATTATTTATTAGCATCATAAACCAATGTAGATTGTAGATTGTAAAATAAATAAAACAAATTAAAAATTTTCAAGTAAATGGGTTTTTTTGTGAATCCTCTATTCCCAAAACGTTGCTCTAATGAACTTTTTCTAAATTAGAGTATTTGGCCCAAAAAACTTATCAAATAAGCTGTTTACCAAACATGCTATTTGATGAGTTAAACCTCTCAATTAAGTCTAATCAACTAATTTATTTTCAATCCGCTGTCTACCAAACGGGGCCAATAAATAATGGTTGAAATGTTCAAACAAAATTTATTTTACCACATGACACACATTGTTTAATGTATATTATGATTTTTTATTTATGAAAACTAAATTTTTAAATGGAAGAAAAATGTAACTTTCCCTTTCATTTGACTCTACTATAGAGCCTTCCGTTATCGGCCGGTCAGCTGGCAATCTAATCACCTTACGTCGCCTCCTTCCTTTGGGCTTTCTCAAGCCAACCTCCAGGTTAGGAATTAGAATGGTTGACGAGACAGACCCAGTATCTCAAACCGCGTGCCCATCCCAGAAGGCGATTTTTTATTTATGAAAACTAAATTTTTAAATGGAAGAAAAATGACGGAAAAGGGCGTATAACAAGGTATACGAAAAAATTCAAAAAAATAAAAAAATCTATAAATAATGGATATAATCAGAATTATGATACCATAATATATTATAATATATTTTGTTAAACTTTGACAATGTCACTATTAAAAAAATATTTTATGTATAGCATATTATTATCTTCCCACACAAATTCATATTGTACAATTTGTGTTTTAATGCAGTCATCCAAATTTTAAAAGTGTGGTGGAGCGAAATCAAAGGGCACCCAAATTTTAGCTCCAAATTTACCCGCCTTTCCCTAAATACTTTCAATCCCAAAATTTAACTTTATCGGAAAATTTTCGTATATGTCCGCTTACTGCCGAAATCACATCATAATAAAGATCATCATCATCATCATCAGAATAAAAAAGGGCAACTAGTTGGCTTTTTCTCATCTCTATTCCTTCTGCCCTAATTCTTCTCTCTCTCGTCTCACTTCTCCTCTGCGTCTCCACTGTCATCCAGCTAGCGACCTTCTCAGGTGAGTTGCGCTGAACGACCTTCGCCGTACGGTCCGCGCATCATTTTCCGGCTTAATCTTGCAGCTGACCCACCTCGCGACCGTCGTTCGAGAGACAACCTCCGCGCGAGAGACATATTGTTTTAGGTGCAGCATCGCGATGCCGTCAGCACTCTGAGTTTGCCGAGCAAGCCCCTGCTATACTCCGCCACAGACCACCCGGTGAACTCCCGCCTGATATCTGCTTCCAGCGTGAAAGAAATTAGCCTGACAGTCAGCTCATATTTCCCGACGAGCCATCGGTGACCTGAAACTGCCGGTGCAACCACATCCACGAGGCCCAGACCAGATTGGCGATGGAATCACGAACCGCCATCAGCCGCTCATTCAGGCCCAATTACTGATCCTCCGAGAGTTGTTCAATTTCGTGCCCAGCCCTTCCGAACAAAGCTACTCCCTTGCAACTCTACTAAAGAAAAAGTGCCTATTCCTCTACATTTCCGTCTCCAAAACCCTAATCCCAATACACACTTTTTCCTTTCTCATGTCCACGTTAAATTCGGATGAGCGATCTCCATGGACATCCACTAATTTAGACGGCAACTCTCCCCCCCTTTTGAATGTAAGATAATTTTGTTTGGTAACCGAGTGACTCTGAGTTTGAATTTCAATTATCTTGTCATGTTTCATTTATAGATTTGACGGCAAGTAATGAAGTAAAGATTTCCAGAAGAATAGCTTCTGCTTCTGAGTACCCAAAAATGTTACCGCACCCTGCAGCGGCTGGAAAACGTTTCTCAGGTTTTGGGGTGAGTCGTCAGAAATTGTAAATGCAACTCATAGCTAACATTTTCCCAACTGTTTGGAGATTGAAACTGGTTTGCATGTATATGGATCTTTTAAATGTCATGCACGAAACAGTTGTATATATATTTTTTAGTGGAAAACGAGTTTGCAGCCACACCTATCAAATTTCAGGATCAAAATCAAGTCATCCCATCATGCTATATATACAACTGAAGAGAGAGAGAGAAGGAGAGAAGGTACCATACTTTGCCCAAATGTTCGGTTATTCCCTCTAAAAAGCACAGTTACCAGACACAGGAACATTTTCTCCAGCATGACTCATTCATCAGGCAAACCCCCATGTGGCATGACATCCGTTCTCACTGCACGATACTGCATGTAGTAATGGGGGCCATTGTGGGGAATGAGGGATAGGACAGGAGCCGATTTGGTCCAAATCTGAGTACTCAATGCCACACCTTCTTTCACATTGGCCAATCCCAGTATCTACACAAGTGCAGCCACGTCTGTCTAAGGTACTATCTAGTTCAGTGTTCACCAATTGTTGGATGAGAACAAGCAACAAACAGAGTATTATCGGGAATAGAATGTTGGATGTTAGTCTTGATGTTTCTTTTATGTATCAAAATGAAAAGAATGAAAGAATAGAGCATTTAGAACTCTATCCACTCAAGTAAACATGAGAGCAGTGCTTATCAGAATAACAGCTTTATTGTCTTTTCTTTTGTAATTTTAAAAAGGTTCAACAAATCCAGAATGACCATCACTAAAAATCTGTTTTCCTGGGAAGAAGAGAAGTGGCATGAATGTTTGAAGTTGATATAATAGGTCATAACCACATAAAAATAGTGTTGCCGTCAGAGTGCCGCCATGAAAGGATTTTCAAAGTTGAGATAAATTTATCTTTTTTTAAAAAAGCATCTTCTTTGGGAACATAGAGTTCCATAGAACTTTCAACAAAATAAAGGTAACCTGAAATGTGTTTCACAAGGATAATGAAAGGAACCTGTAAAAGCATCAGAACACTTTATCGAATTTAGATGGATTGTAACATATAAATCCAGTAAAATTTGACCTAAAATAATATAAAACCCCACAAACTGATTAATCTTGACCAAGAAGTGAATAAATTCAAAAACCATGAATATATACTCAAAGCTGGAGGAAAAGCTGGCATACCTGTGTGTTCTTTTTGCACATTTTTCTGATCGAAATGTACTTTAGACTTGTTGCGTTCTTCTGTTACCTTTAATAATTACTACCTACAGCTCTTGTCAACCAAGGATGGTGTTGCAGCATCAGATGCTTGTTTCACTGCCAACATTGCAACTGGTAAGTATTGCAACCGGTAAGTATAGCCGTGTTCTTATACATACTATATTCTTGTATAAATTGCATAAGTATTCTCTTCATGCTGTTTTTCCTTTTGATCATGCGAATGTGGTTTATAAATAAAAATATATCTCAGTATGGATTGTTCACATAATTAGATTGATGCTCGGAATATTAGTTGCCCATGTAGTTCTATATTTACACTTATTTATAATGAAATAAAATAAAACAACGTTAAGTAGAATGAATAAAACAAAAATAATGATGATGAAATAAATTAATACAAAATGAATTAAATAATACAAACTTATTTTACATATAAAATACGTTAAATAGTAAAATTTAAGATACATACAAATTAAAATAAATAAATGATAAATAAAATAAGTTAATAAATGAAGTTAAATATGATATAATATATAAGGTATGTTAATAAGATAAATTTAAAATAACATGTTATAATATTCCTTTTATGTTATATGTAAATTTAACATAAAAATAAAATATATTAAATAGTAAAAAATAAAATAATAAAAATTAAAACAAATAAATGTAAAAACGAAATAAGTTAATTGAATTTAGTTAAAACATAAATTAAGTAAAGTAAATTTATTCAAAATTTATACTTGAAATATAATGTGATTTCTGGTGTGTATTTTTTTCCCGTAGTTGATACAATGGTGAGAACTCGGTACTGGTGGTGAGAGCTAAGAATCTCAGGAGACCGGAGCAGGACGAGGTGGGCCCCAGCGCCCACCAGCCCATCATCAGCTTCCACAGGCCCACCAAGGCAGTCGAGAGGGTTCCTCCAGTGGTGGGCAGTCTAGGCCGCCAGCTCCCGAGCTGTACCTAGCTACACAGTCTCCATATCCATCCACGTCGAGTCAGCCTGGTGGGCCGGGCTCCTCTTCTTCATCATTATCAAAGTCATCACCACCAGAGCCCGACCCAAGTGTAGGTGGCCGAGCAAATGCAGCATTCCGTGCAGGAAGTGACCCCAATTAAGAAATTCCACCTGCTTCGAACAAGTCGATGAGATTTCCCTTAAGGCCTGGCAAGGGAAGCTTTGGTATCTGGTGCATTTTGAAAGCCAACCACTTTTCCGCTGAGCTGCCTGACAAGGACTTGCGTCAATATGATGTAAGCTGTATTTGCATCAAGTGATATCTGACTCTGTTCGGTTCTTTTTATTTTTCTTTTTAATTTTTTGATTGACTTCTCTTTTTGTTTCTTCTGGTTGATAAGTGACAATTACCCCTGAAGTCACATCATGTAGAGTTAATCGTGCTGTGATGGAACAACTTGTGAAGCTGTACTAGGAGTCTCATCTGGGAAAGAGGCTGCCCGCATATGACGGGAGAAAGAGTCTCTACGCTGCGGATCCCCTGCCGTTTGTATCTTAAGAGTTCAGAATAACCCTTCTTGACGAAGATGATGGAGCAGGCGGGCCCAGGTTCGTAGATTCGGTCTAATTAGTCATTGTCTCGTGTTTTGTTTGCGTGATATTGTTTCTTGTTGAGGTTTAACAGGTTTTTCTTACTAATTGTTTGTAGGCGTGAGAGGAATTCAAGGTGGTCATCAAGTTTGTTGCACTTGCTGACTTGCACCATCTAGGCATGTTTTTACAAGGTAGGCAAGCTGATGCACCACAAGAGGCTCTTCAAGTTTTGGACATTTTTCTACTTGAACTTCCCACTTCAAGGTTTGTTTCTATCTTCAGCTCATGATTTTGGGACTTGCATCATTCGGTTTGTATTGATTGTTGTTATGTTGTTTTTAGGTATTGTCCAGTAGGTTGTTCTTTCTATTCCCCCGATTTAGGAAGGAGGCAGCCTCTGGGGGAAGGGCTGGAAAGCTGGCTGGTTTCTATCAGAGTTTCCGACCCACTGAGATGGGGTTGTCACTAAATATTGGTGAGCCTGCTGCTTTCTTGATTTTCATTTTCCCTAGTTCAAAATTTCAGTTTTGGTTCATTATTTTGTGTATGATCTATAATCTGTTTGTTGTATAGTAAATCGGCAGTGACTATTGTTTCATTGAATCACTGATTGAGCAGATATGTTGTCCACTGCTATCATTGAGCCCCTCCTTGTAATAGATTTGTGTGCCAAACTTCTGAATAGAGATGTTTCAGCCAGACCCTCATCTGATTATGATGATAATGTGCTTATGAAATAAACATAATTTTATCAGTAACTATGTAGCTTTTACTTGCTTGTTGCAATTGCCACCTTGACTACAGAACACCTTCATATGTTCAATAGATAATCGTTGCTTCTAACCAACATGTTTACTGCAATTTGGGTGACAAGTACTTAATACTCATATTTGTTGCATTGTTGATTTTGTTCTGCATTAGTCGTGAAAAATTTCAGCTGCTTTTTTTTTTTGTTTGCGTTATGATAATGAAATCATTATACAGTTATATTTATATTTACACCATATGAATACCTAGAGGAAATATCATTTATTCCGCAAGTTAAATGCATAAGTTGACTGTCAGGTTGGAGAACCACAGAGACGAAAGAAAGGAATATATGGAAATAAAGTTGGCGATAGTTGTCCCATAATAGATCTTCCTGTGGATGGTAATTTATCAAGGCAACAAATTGCCTGCTCGGCTGGAAAATACCAAGGCCGGCCCGAGTACATCCACGGCGGCCCTGGGTATGACAACTTCCGTTTGCTCCTTTCGGGACACGATAACCGGATAAAAAAGGCTAGCGATCGCCAAAGACAAAAAGGAAAAGGTGAGTTTCTCAAAGACAAAAAGGTGACTAAAATAAAAACTATGTAAATAAATAAAAATAAAATAAAAATAATGATACTAAATGAATTGATACGTAGAAATAATAAAGTTAACTTACATTGGCCCTAGCCATCAAACCTTACAATTTCTGGGCGCATCTTTTAGTACATAACTGGCTCTCAATCAAATCATCATAGCCCATCAAACAACCAACCACTACAAGCAAAAACAACCTAGCCCAACTAATAAATAATGAAACAAAATTAATAATGGTAAAATAAATAAAAAATGTAAAAATCAATTTGAAACAATAAAAACTTTATATTGTAAAATATACGGTAATTACTAAATTAGGTAAGTTTAATTAAAGTAAGATAAATTTAAATGTAAGTTTACAATAAGATACATATAAATGTAAAATAAATTTATGGTAACTTCTAAATAGAACAAATAAATATTAAAACAAAGTGCAATAAATGAATATAATTAATAATTAATAATATAATTAAAGCAAGATGAATTTACAAATTTGATTTTAACATAAGATAAGTTGAAATTTAAAATAAATTTAATATAATTTTAAAGGCAATATTATTTAAAATAAATTTAAATAATCAAATGTACAATGGTAAGATATTTAATAATAATGAAAATAAAAATAAATATTGAAACAAATTACTTTAATGAATTTAATTAATAAATTAAATAACTTAAATAAATCTAATTAAAGTAGCTGCCACTCTTGACTTCATCCACAAGGAATTAAATTTGAGTATGGGTGAGCAAAACCGAGCTGAAATCAAAAAATCGAGTCGAACTGATGTGTTCGGTTCGTTTTTCAAGGGTTCGGTTTGCAGTGCGGTTAGAATTTTAAAAAATCGCAGAAAATTTGGTGCAATTCGGTTTTGGGTCCAAAGGGTAATTCGGTTTTGGGTCCATTGTATCGAATAGTAGCTCAATGTAATTCGGTGCAAACCCAATGGACCCAAAACCGAATTCCATTGTACCGAATTGCCCAAAACCAAATGGACCCAAAACTGAATGGACCCAAAACCGAATTGCACTGAATAGTAGCTCAATGTAACCAGGACTTCACTGAACTAGCAACGGCTTTCGCGTTGCTTTGCTTCGTTCGTTGGGTCCGAAGTATGAAAGACTCCTGTCCAGGCAATGAAAGACTAATCCAATCGATCGGAAAGGTAAGCCGAAATCTTATCATCTGAATCCACTAGTTCAACGAGACCAACTGAAAGCAGATCTAGGGTTTAGGGTTTTTAGTTCAGGGTTCAGGGTTTTTAGTTCAGGGTTCAGGGTTCAGGGTTCAGGGTTCAGGGTTCAGGGTTCAGGGTTCAGGGTTCAGGGTTCAGGGTTCAGGGTTCAGGGTTTTAGGGTTCAGGGTTCAGGGTTCAGGGTTCAGGGTTTAGGGTTCAGGGTTTAGGGTTTAGGGTTTAGGGTTCAGGGTTTAGGGTTTAGGGTTTAGGGTTT
>CACSLK010030184.1:15921451-15932696 GCA_902706635.1 Striga hermonthica | reverse complement strand
CCCAAAAGGTAGCCTAGATACACAAACACAACACAACACAACAAAACACACAAGACTCCCCGGCGGAAGAATAAAAAGCTCCCCAACGGAAGAATAGACACTCCAAAATGGAAAAAAAAAACACAAACGCACACTTACGACACAACACGAACCAAACACCAAATAATAAAAAACACAAAGCAACCAAAAAAGCCCTTCCCACAGCAGTTGAACCAAGTCGAAAACAAAACCGACGTCGACACCACGAGCAGCCACCCACAAAGACAGAAACTCGGTCCATGTCACGAAGCCAGAAACTGCAGAATAAACGCCTAACTAGAATCGAGACAATAAACCTTGCCCCGCCCAGGTAAACAACCCGAGACCCGCAACCGGAGATCAACAACAAGCTCCACTATTCTAGCTCCAACAACCCAGGACCAGGCAACGAGACCCGACCCGAAATCTGTTGTTGCAACCAAAAGCCCCAAAAGCAGAAAAAAATCAGAGAAATAAGAAGAGCGGAATAGCCCGATCTCAGCCCGACCACCTCACAAGAGACGATCGAAGCCACAACCCTTAATCTCAGACTCGCCGGAAACTCACCGTCGGGGAACCGCCGACCAAGACCCTCCATGGCGACCTAATAAGAGGCGAGAACCTGGTTGGTCGAATCCGTCGATTCACCCGGGAAGAGAGAGTCGCAGTCCAACGAGCCTTCAATAGCCGGCCGCACAGTCCGGGGGTGACCTCCGCCGAGATGGCCCGGCGAGGCCCTACTGGGAAGGCGAGGATCCCGGCGATGAGAGAGGTTTGGTAGATTGGGGTTTTCTTTTTTCCTTTCGATGAGAGAGAGATGGGATAACAGTTGGAATCAAACAACAAGGGTTCTTTCGTCATTGATTTTTTTTGTGTACCTTAGTACACGTTCTTCCATTTCAAAATTTAATTTTAACCATTAAAATTTATAATATAGATTAAATAATGGTGTTTTGTGTCAAAAGTAATTTTTCTGAGTCTTTTTAACCATTATTATGAATTCTTTCATTTCCAAATTTTTTCGTGTACCTAAGTACACGACCTTTCAATCATGTTTATTCTGTTTCAAAGTTTAATTTTCACCATCAAAATCATGTGTAAAAAATGTTTGTTTGAGACTTTTAAAAAATTATTAATGAGTTTTTCGTTTTTCAAAATTTTTACGTAATAAACACCCTTCCCGTCGTTTTTCTTCCATTTTAGAATTTAATTTTGACCATCAAAATTTGTAATATAAATTAAATAATGGTGTACGGCAACAAAAGAAATTTTAGTATCCTTTAGAAATGAGTTAACTTATAACTTTAACGAGTAAAATATCGTCATAATGTATTATATTGTGAATGTATAGGTTTATTTAATTGACCGAGATGAAAATATAACTATAATGAAGATTCATTTGTTATGGTGAATGAAATAATGAATGTACATTCTTATTATTAAACTAAAACCAACTCCTTATACGATGTTGTGCTTGTTAATTTCAAAATACAACGCGTGTTGTACTTTCTAATTTCTTAATAATATGCATGTGATTGTTGTAATTTATGATTGATGTTATACTTCTTAATATTGTGATTGAATTTTCTACCGTTTTATGACATGTTGTCTCTCTTCTATGCTTTTAGGAATCGAAAGGGAGTATGCTTTCAATATACCTCCTACATGCTCCGGAGTCGTGACCAATAGGTGCGACTTCAAGTGTCGAGCATGTATTTAAGAATCTAGATGATGAACATCAAGATTTATTTGTGGAATCTTGCTTCTGGCCACTAGTGCACATTCCGGAGTTGAAATTGTCGTCTCAATTAATCCACCACCTTGTAGCAAGGACCTTGAAATCACCCGAAAATGAAAAGGATGTCGTGTGGTTCAAATTTGGAGAAAAGGAAGCCAGATTCGGGTTACAAGAATTCTCTCTTGTAAGCGGTTTAAAGATTGTGGATGACGTGTCTTACGAGGTCCCCAAAAGAAGTAGTTCACTTTTCGATTTATTCAAAGAGAAGAAAGGGAAGATAATGAAGAAAGACTTGCTCGAGCAATTTGATGGTTTGGTAGAGAAGGGAGATGTAGATTTGAAGTACAAATTGGGACTTCTCATTGTCCTCGAGTATGCGGTGTTGTCTAACGAGTGTCGAACTCTTGTGGATGAAAGATTGTTTCATCTCGTTGAAGATTTGGAACAATTTAATAACTATCCTTGGGGGAACTTGTCGTACGAGTACACCGTAAAGTTGTTCAAACGGAAGACTTTGGGTATTAAAAAAAAACCAAATGCGATAAAGTATTCTCTGCATGGATTTCCCCTCGCTATCATGGTATTTTTCTTAATTTGTTCTTATTTATATTTATGCTCTTTTTTATTTATTTATGTTAGTTGTATTCTTAATTTTGTTTTTTTGTTTGCTAAGTAGGTTTGGGCATTTGAGGCACTGCCTGAGCTTGGAAGAAAATTTGGTCAAACCTATGGTGGTGGCAGACTTCCGAGAATGATGTCTTGGAAAATGAGTAAACAGTGGCGAAGCGAGCAAATTAGAATGTTTTTCGACGCGTCGGAGGTAATTTTGGTTATAGATAAGTCATCTTATTTATTTTTATAGTTTTCAAAAAACTAATTATACTACAATCAGGTTGAAGTTCGACGAACGTTACAACCCTCAAGTGATGAAGTTGAAACTTCATACTTGAAGGAATTCGCTATAACCGAGGAAGAAGCAATTATCCCTAAAGATGAGGAAGAAGAAGAAAAAGAAGAAGAAGAAAAAAATGAGGATGAGGATGAGGATGAGGAGGGTGAGGAAGAGGAGGAAAAGGAAGAAGACAAAAATGATGCATCTCAATCATATCCACCACAACCGCAAGTTTTTTATGCTGAAAATATTCGAAGTATAGTCAGGGAAGTTGTGACGGAAGTTGTGAAGGACGAGATGAGAATATTTTCTAAGCGAATGGAGATGAAGATGGAGATGAAGATGGACCGAGTGGAGATGAATATGAAGACGAAGATGAACAATTTTTTTGACCGAATAGAAAAATTAGTTTTTCAAGCAAAAGATGGTCCATCTACCCGCGCTACCTATGACGGGACAAATGTTGATGAAGAGGTTGATCCAGAGATTAATATGCGGGATACGGAGACCGCTCGAAGTGTAGATGGTGTTGAAGGTATTTTTTTTTAAAATAAATGCATCATATTAATGTTGTTATTCGATTAATAAAAAAAATAGAATTGTAAAGTATAATTTGTAATATTTTAAAACAAATGCTACATTTTATTCAATCACTTATTTTTTTTTCTCTTTCGCAGACACGGTGAAATCACCATCTCCGATGCCCCAGCAAGAAATGGTTGGACTTAATGATGATGCAGGTATGTATGTAAAATATAATTGTAACTACTACGTAATGTAATTGTGAATTCGTGTAAATATATGAGTATTGACTGTTTTTTTTTTTTTTTTGCTTATTGTAGGTTTTATGACCGGCTCGTCATCAGCCATTGTTGTTCACAAAGAGAGACAACTGCCGACACCGGTGGAGATAGAGCCGACACCAATAGATATAGAGAAAATCGTTGTAGACGATCCACTTGAGTCTCCTAAGGGGAGAGGGCACCGAAAGAAAAGAAAGGCCGTTGTTCTATGTACTCCGTTTAGGAATATTGAAAAAAGAAAAAAATTTCCAACTGTGACGGAGTACGACCCTTATAGGCCAGTGGATCCAGCTAAACTTGAAGATCTCCAAACATGGTTGTCGAGCTCCACTGAAAAGTATGTAATTGTGTTAAGTTAATTGTCGGCTACTTATTGTAGTATATAATGTTGTATGTCTTTGTTTAATGTATTGATTTTTTATGTAGTGTTGAGTTGTCCTCTGGTGGTATAGCAGATAAAGTCTTTTTTAATCAACTTCTCAACGATGGATGGCTTTCTAGTCAGGTAAACTTTTTAAAAAAAATTATTCAATATTTGACCTTTGAAAAGTATGATATTCACTAATCTAATAAACATTATACTCTTAGCATGTAGATGAAGCGCTTTTTCACATTCGAGAGCGTGGTAAACAGTTCCCTCTCTTGTTTAGACAAGATTGTGCTGTCTTGGACACGTTTTTTGTCACGTACGTGCGAAATTTCTTCAAGCAGATGCCAAAGACTCAAGACCTTGACTAGATACGCCTCAGAGGAGATACCCAATAATGGAAAGCCGTGGACTGACTGTGCGAAACTGTATGTTCCTTTCTGCAAGGAGGGCGAGGGCCACTGGCTCGCACTAGAGATTGATCTATCGGAGAGATACATTTACGTCTATGATAGCGAAACAACTGTTCTGCGGAAGGAACAACTGGAGAAGCAACTTGAGCCCATTCGAGTTGTGGTGCTGATGCTACTGACGAAGCTGAATGCTCAATACAGTGCCGAAAAGTTTGCTTGGAAACGGATGACAGCTCCTAGCCAAAGCAATGGGTACGTATAATATATATTTTGATCATATTAGGTTTTTAACTGTATTATGAAACTTGGTAAATTAATAGAATTTGTACATTTATGGTGCAGGGTTGATTGTGGGATGTTTACAATCAAGTTTATTGAATTTTTGTATGCTGGGAAGAATGTTGAAGACGTAGATCAATCTCGGATTAGTGATTGGCGTGAAAAACTAGCTGCTGAGATATTTGGTGCTCATTTTGATCCATAGTTTGTTTTATGCATTTATTATGTAACGAGTTGTATGGATCTTTTGGATAATACATTGTTGTATTATTTTTTCATGTGTTATTCAATGTAATGTTTTTCATGTGTTATACGTACTTTCATATGTAGTAGTTATGTTTTTTAATCAACTTCGTTAAAAATATTACTGTAACGAGAAGTTTTAATGTAATAAATAACGAAAGGGTTCGATGCCGAGCTCCCGAAAATAAGTCGAGGAACCGATGAACAATTCGTTATTTTGAAAAAAAATAAAAAAATAAAAAAAAATTGCTTGTCGCGGCTGCGATGTCCGTCGCGCCCGCGACACTGGGACAACTTTCTCTGTCCATTTTACAGGTCCTAGTGTCGCGTTCGCAACAAACGTCACGGCCGTGATATATACATATTTCAATATAACGAATGTATAATCGTTATTTTGTATGAAATAACGAATGAACGTTCGTTTTCAAAACAAAAAATAAAAAAATCACATGTCGCGGGCGCGACGTTCATCACGGCCGCGACGGGCTGGCAACAGATCTGTCATCGCCAGTGTCGTGAGCGCGACAACCATCACGCCCGCGACGCCCTGGCAACATGTCTGTTAGTCTCTGTGTCGCGGCCGCGACCGGCGTCGCGCCAGCGACGAACTTGGCTTAGGTTCTGTCATATGTGTGCCGCGCCCGCGACAAGTGTCGCGCCCGCGAAGACTTGGACAATGGTTCTATCATTTCGGAAAATAACTATAATGAATGTTTATTCGTTATAACAATGAAATAACGACTGTACATTCGTTATGAATGTTTTTCGTCCAAATCCACCTTAAACGATCGTGTTTTTGTCATATAATACATTATCAAGATATTAAACTCGTTCTCGGTCTAATTTCCAATAATTTTTCAAGTTAAAATAGCGAATTTAAAAAGATAGCGCATTTATTATTTCCATTTTTCAAACAAAAAATAACGATTTTACATTCGTTATATCATTGAAATAACAATTTTACAATCGTTTTTTGTACAAAATAACAATTCTATATTCGTTATTTCATACATGATATTTAATAGTTTTTTGTAATCGTTATTTCAATATAACTATTATATAATCGTTTTTGTATGAAATAACGAATATATATTCGTTAATTTGGGGGGAAAACGAATAACCAATGTCGCGACCGCGACAAGTGTCGCTGCCGTGACATGGAGTTATTTTCATTATAACGATTATATAATCATTATTTGTACGAAAAAACGAATCGACATTCATTATTATGGAAAAAAAAACTTGTCGTTGGCGCGACGTTTGTCGCGGCCGCGACAGGCTGACTACTTTCTCTGTCAGATCCCAGTGTCGCGCCCACGACGCCCTGGCAGCCATCTGTCGACTGGAAGCTGTTCAGTATGTCACGCTCGTGACAAGTCCCGCGGTCGCGACGTATGCGGTCGTCGCTGTCGCGACACTTGTCGCGGTCGCGACACCAAATGTTTTTAGTTTTTTAGTTTTATTTTTTTTTTTCTTTTGTAGTCGAGACTAAACTCATTTTGTGAAATAATGATACATGTTTCCTTGGTCCTATACGTGTTAACCCGTTATATAGCACGATTGGAACGGTAGTTTTAATCCATTATAGCGTCGAATATCTTTGTACATTCGCTTTTTTAATTGATACGAGCGATGACAATTTTCAAAATCAACACAAGAATCATATGAATCAAACATATCAAAGTCATAGGCCAGAACTGAAAATGAAATCCATATTGCAAAAGAAGAAATAAAACTGAAAATCCAATTACCGATTCGAAAACACAAACCAAATCCAAATGTCGAATCCAAAAGACAAACCAAATCCAACTTAAACGATCGTTATACCTATAAAGTAGATTATCTTTCCGTTCATTTTGAAACAAATCATAGCCAAAACATAGCAATACATATAATGCAAATCATATCAATCATATCAAGATCATAGCCAAAACCGAAAGACAAACCAAATCAAATGTCGAATCCAAACGACAATCCAAATCCATAAGAAAATACAAATCCAAAAAAGACAAACTACATCCATAAGTCAAACAAAATCCAAAAGATAAAACTGATAATTATGAAGTCTTGCATAAAAGTCTTTGCCTAAAAACAACGCACTGTCACTGTTCACCCGGTGCATCCGATGGTTGAGGTGGAGGTGGAGGGTAGGGTAGACTGGAGCCTGAACTCTTGCGAACGTCCCATTGTTGGAATTGGTCGTCCCATTGTTTCCACTGATCAAATTGTCGAGACTCCCATTGGGTCCATCGTTCATTGTGTTGTGCCCATTCTTTACTATTGCCCTCGATGTACGTACACATCATGGCATTGTGCTCCACCCAACGCCTATCATTATCCTCAACCCAAGTATCCAGCCTCTTGTTGTGCTCCACCCAACGCCTATCATTATCTTCAACCCAAGTATCGAACCTCTTGTCGTGCTCCTCCCAACGCCTATCATTATTCTCGATGAATGTATTGAACCAAGTGGGGGCTTGTTGAGATCTCGCGTCCGGAGCGCCCGCGTCAACTGTCGGAGGGAGAAAATAGTTCGCCGGGTTGGCCTGTTCTTCTTCGTCCTCCGCCTCGTCCCCCGCCTCGTTCTCGGAATGAGGTTGTGTCTGCGAGGAACCACCTTCTCCGGATGATTTTTTCAATTCCCTCAAATATGCCTTGTAGCAAGGACGACTTTTATAATCAATGATCGTGGCGCTGTCCTTAATGAGATAGGCTTGGGTCAAATCCCACAACCCGATCTTTTTCGGTTGAAGCGGCACTTCATCAATTTGAACATTGAAGTGCTTAGTGAGCCCGGTGACGATATTGACCAATCTCGGAGGGCGCGAGGCGAAGACTTTCGTGCACCGGAGTGTCTCTATAATGAATGCAGTCATGCAAATGGGCTTCTTTGCAGTCATTGCCCACAAGAAATAAACTTCTTGCTCGCTAACCTTATTGGAATCTTTCTTGCCAAAAACGTTGTAGCATAAAAATTTATGTACCACCGCAATAGCCACATCTTTGATTAGCCCATTCGATGGGCCCTTGACTTTGAATTTATCGCACGTAGAGAGAACGAACCAAGACTTGTCCACCTCAAAATTACCCGGTACTTTGCGAGATCCCGTCGTGCGAAAACCAAATACCTCATGCATCACCTTATTATCAACTTTGTATTCATTACCTTTCATCCGGCAAGTGAAATACTTGCCGTTGTCGTGTGGTACAAATGTGGTAAAGAATTCAACCGCTAGTTCCATGCATGCCACATTGTCCATGGCTTCGTACTTTTCAAGATTGAGGGCCTTCAAGTATTTCCTCACGTCATCTGAGATTTTTAGCGAGTCTAGCAACTCCCAATCAAGTGTCCTTGGAATCCGGCATTTCATTTTCATGAGGCGTTTGTATGAGTGCACCTCATCTTGAGAGAAAACTGGGAATAGAATGTCGTGCCTTTGAGCCAAAGTTTGAGTTTCGGCATCCGAGTGTGAGTTGCTATTGTTTGAGTCCAGTGAAGAAGGTGGGGTTGGGGTTGGGGTTGCTATAATTGCTTTTCTCTTGCCCCTGGAGGGAGCTTTGGCGGGAGCTTTTGATGAAGAAGCCTTTCCCATGATCGGTTTGGAATACTCAGAAATGTAGTAAGAAGATGCAAACGATATAGCCCTCTTGCCTAGTTGTGTCAATTTGTCGAACACGTTGTGTGCGAAATAATGTGTTTGCAAATTGTTAAAAAAGAAAAGAGTTAGATTCATCAAACCACAAACAATTAATGGTTGTAACTATATACTCTTCAAACAATTAGCATGACCTTACCGTGCATTGAAGCCGAGAAGACGATGTTTGTCGGAATGGGCTTTTGACAAAAAGGGCTTAGGAGATTGTGACCTTGCCGGAATATAAGTTGCCGGAAAGAGTGTCCTAGCCGGTCGGAATAGTTGGCCGGAGGTGGTGTTGTCGCCGTTCGGAACTTGTTGATGAAAGGAACGAAATCGATTGGAGGGTTTTTTTTTATAGCGCGACCTTTTTTTTTTGAAATGGATGGAATGAGTAGGAAAAAACTTGGAAACCAAGTTTTAAAAGGCCATCTACAGGATGTCGCGGGCGCAACATGGTGTCGCGGGCGCGACACCAAAAATGGTGCCACAGCCCCGCGCGACGTCCCGTCACGGCCGCGACAGGTAGGCTGTCGCGGACCTGTTATTTTTTTTTCAATTTTCTTTTTTTTTTTTGCTTTTGTATAAAACCAATGAAATGTTACCCGCTTTAATTCTGGGATATAGACTTAGAACTCCTTCGTTTTACATGATCTAACATTTAAAAAAAAAACATTATGAAGATATTAAACTTCTTCATCGTATAACACACTATGAAGATATTAAACTCGTTTTCGATCTAATTAAAGTCAAATTAGTACATTCTCGGTCAATTATAATATAATCAAAGTCGAATTAATAATCGAACTCGAATTAATGTAATTAAAGTCAAATTAGTACAATCTCTGTCAATTATAATGTAATCGAACTCGATTTAATGTGATTAAAGTCAAATTAGTACAATCTCGGTCAATTATAATGTAATCAAACTCGAATTAATGTGATTAAAGTCAAATTAGTCCAGTTAAAATCGAATTAATATAATTGAAGTCAAATTAGTACAATCTCGTTCAATTATAATGTAATCGAACTCGAATTAATGAGATTAAAGTCAAATTAGTACAATCTCCGTCAATTATAATGTAATCGAACTCGAATTAATGTGATTAAAGTCAACTTAGTACAATATCCGTCAATTATAATGTAATCGAACTCGAATTAATGTGATTAAAGTCAACTTAGTACAATCTCCGTCAATTATAATGTAATCGAACTCGAATTAATGCGATTAAAGTTAAATTAGACCAATTGAAGTCAAATTAATATAATTGAAGTCAAATTAGTACAATCTCTGTCAATTATAATGTAATCGAACTCGATTTAATGTGATTAAAGTCAAATTAGTACAATCTCAGTCAATTATAATGTAATCAAACTCGAATTAATGTAATTAAAGTTAAATTAGTACAATTGAAGTCAATTTAGTACAATTGAAGTCAAATTAATCCAATTGAAGTCAAATTAGTACAATCTCCGTCAATTATAATGTAATCGAACTCGAATTAGTCCAATTAAAGTCAAATTAGTACAATCTCGATCAATTATAATGTAATCGAACTCGAATTAGTCCAATTAAAGTCAAATTAGTACAATCTTGTTCAATTATAATGTAATCAAACTCGAATTAATGTAATTAAAGTCAAATTAGACCAATTGAAGTTAAATTAATATAATTGAAGTAAAATTAGTACAATCTCGGTCTGAAATAATAGAATCGAACTCGAATTAATCCACTTGAAGTCAAATTAGTACAATCTCGTTCAACTATAATGTAATCGAACTCGAATTAATGTGATTAATGTAACACCCCGCTATTTCATAAAAATCAGAGTATGCGTTTTCCGCAAAATTTCTGAATAAATCAATAAAATATTTATTTTGCGAAAACTGATTCGGAGTGCTACCGTGAAAAACTTGACTTTTCTTAAAACCGTTAAATTTTAAAACTGATAATAAAACGGTTATAAATATCTTAACCGACTAACGTCGGACCAAAAACTGAGTTTAAGTACTGAAAGTTTAGCGGAATAAAAGTGTGGCAAAACATATATCCACAAATATCCTGAACTGCCCGCCAGCTCACTCCTCGTCCCCGACTCTGCGACCTGAAAAACATGAAATATGTGGGGGTGTGAGCACTAAGGCACTGTGCTCCGCAGAAACTCAAACTAAAGTAAAACAGTGCATATAATAACAATATCATGATCCTGGCATATATAACTGAACTGAAACTGAAACTGAAACTGATATCTAATATCGGTCTGATCTCGTGACGTAAGTCACGTAACTGATAACTGAACATCTGCCGGCAAAAACTAATACCAGACACCATGTGCACACTCTAGTGGGCAGATTAAGGCCACTAGAACCCAGAATGGACCGGCGACCATTCCGAGCGGATACTGAACTGATAATACATACCTCAAACATGGTAGCGTAATTATAAACAATGTAGTACTCAGTCTGAGTCCCCACCTGAACTGCTGAAACTGAATGGTAGTGCTGATGTCTGTCCAAACTGAAAATAATATAAACAATTACTATTGACTATGCTCAGACTAATAAATTTACTGTTTAATTATGTTAAGATGCTCTACTGAACCTGACATGATATTCGGACTTAATCGGTATAACTGAAACCGGTTAAGTACGAGACTGAACTGATATTAATGAACTGAACTGAACTGGACCCGGAATTTGAACTGAAAAGGACAATGAAAACATGAACCGGGACTGAAACTGACAAATACTGGGCGCTGACTCGACCGGCTGAACCGGGTAGTCAGGCGCTGACTCGACCGGCGGCCTGCCAGGCGCTGCGCACACGGGCGCTGTCTGGCAGCTGCGGGCGTGGGCT